>NGKF01000005.1:1943659-1954452 GCA_002162555.1 Monilinia aucupariae
CTAATAACTAATAACTAATAACTAATAACTAATAACTAATAACTAATAACTAATAACTAAAGTATTATATTGTATATTTCATAGTTTTTCATATTGTATTAGGAAATTCATACCGATTAGGCATAGTTTAGTGGATCTCACATACAAATTTTTATGCCAAGAGCTTTTATACCCACAATCTACATTTAATAATTCTATTCGAGCATATGAATCGGAATGTTAAACATGTGAGCTGTGACAGCGTGCATATGCGCCGGAACGACGGTTATGCCGGCCGGACGTTAGAAGTATAATAGTAACGCTATACTTAATTAGATATCTTCATTTCATATACTCAATAAAACATATATGCCATTCCTAGCATATTAAACAATATACATGGTTCCCATTACAATAAATATAATTACGTTAAGGAAAATGAATAAAATTGAAGGTTTTATTGAAAATTTTGATGAAAATGTGATTTTTCCGGCGGAAATGGGAGGAAAAGCGATCGTTTTCTTCGGAAAAACGCGTATATATCGTTTTAATCAATAAGATAATAATTAAGTTGCTTTAATGAATGTGCAACACAGGGTTATAATCTATCGCAATGGGAATAGTGTATATTGTCTAATATGCTAAGAGTAGCATATGTGTTTTACTGAGTATATGAGGTGGAGACACCTAACTAGGTATAGCGCTACACGTGATTACCACAATAACTGTGCGAGATTACTTGATTAGGATTTAAGTTTTATCATAATACTTAATATCATTGCAATGTTAATGAACCATTCTATATCAAAGATTGGATCTCATGTATAATATAATAAATACATATACAAACATAGATCTCAAAATGCCGTTTGAATATGACTGAGCTTGCTAGATGTCTCTGTTGTCTCATCGTTTTTTCGGTATACGAGGCTGAAGGAAAAGGTCGTAATAAATTAGAAAGCATTATAAATGTATTTGTTAGATGTTGTTGGATTTGTCAATTGTGTTACATAATGATATCAACTCCGGGAGTTAGTTATCTTGAAGTGCGGTTCGGATTTTAAGGCTAGGAACAAGTCTAATATCAAGTGATCTTTACGATTCGCTTCGGATTTTAGGGGCACAGTAGAAAGAGGAAGGTGGTGAGATAAGAGCATCTTGATGGCGTCAAAGAGAGGAGGATTAGATCATGTCACTGATTACCTCTTTCAACCTCGCTGACAAATGAACAACTGTAAAGAAAATCCCGATCGCACATCACAATTGTGATCCGGAGAGTCTTCACAGTGCACACACACAATATGAAGGGTCCCGTCGAAAGATTTCGGTTCAACAAGATGAAGGGCTAATTCGGGTAATTGATGAGGCCAAGAAGCATTTGATCCATTGCTTTGACTTACACTTCAACTGGTGGGGAAGGTAAGGTTAATTGGTGCTTGGACTTAAACTCGGGTCATCCCTGATTACTAAGGAGGGTTTTTTCTCCCTTTTCATGCGAATGATACCGGGAAACCCGATTGACTATATCGGGCCGGAAAATGCCACAATCACCTCTGATACACGAGTATTCAGGATTCTGCTCGAAGTCACGGCACCATCAAGTACGTATAAGACTCAACGACGATTTTATATAAATTCTATTCAAATACCTTCAAAAGAATGATATAACCAAAGTTATACCAACCAATTCACTCGATAATATTCTTTAGATGGTGTGAGATTTTAGAAAATATGATTCGATACTTCTTTCTATAGATGAGAAATTCATATCATTATCAGGGTCCCCGTATGTTGCAGGCCGGTAAAACCAGGTTGACCTGTAATCGTATAACCTTACCATGCCGGCATCTGCTTCGTACGGTACTACTAGCCGGCAAGCCGAAGTACTAAAAGGTACGACGTCCTTGGTACATGCAGATAGAATCCTCATCACACCACAATGATTGGGGCTATGTAACACTGAGCGGAGTCAGTTTTCAGTTATGATGGTTGGAATCACGTGTACGGGGCTCGGCTATAGCTACCAGTACACACCCACGCATATAACGCCAGATCCACTACTGTAATACACCCTGGAATACCACCCATATGCTACTACCTCTGCCCTCTCTCTGACGACGATAATCAACCCGCATCTGTTTGAGAATGGTGAGCTCTATCACGAGCGATACAAAATAGATGCCCCATTGCTCTGTGGTGCATTTCATAAGCATGCAGGTGCAATATTTACATGCAACACTTTGATATCCACACTCTCCAACGGTGCATCTTATATGTAAGTTTATCAAGCAGTCCAAACAAACTCCCGGGAACCTCGAGGTAAAGTTTGTATGTACACGGTAGTATGGCATTCCCCTATCCGTAACCTTACGCAGCACGTTGCTTTAAACTTTAACGTTATTCACTACCGGGACGATGATAACCTTAAGTTAACCTTATTTCAAAAGACTTCATATGACGGCTTTCGGAGATAAATATAATGGAGAGGCATTATTCGGCTGACTATTAATAGTTCTGAATCAGGAAATTCATAGTTGGAATAGATCCACTCCTTCGGGGAGAGGCTCAAAGAAGCAACTATGAAACCCATAGCCCTACTTTATATTTCTTGGGATTGAGGAATATAAAGTGGAGCTTAAATTGATCTCAGATGATACATACCAGTGGGGATCGATCACAGTCTGAAGGCTGGAAAGAGATTTTGAACCAGTGGTAACAATAGTAAAGTCGAACGCATAAGGTGAGCGGTGACAGCAAGACGACGATGATGATAATGCCTAGGTTTAACTTCCGAGGGAGCTTGCTAGACTCTGACCTCCCGAAAGGTATTACCGATAATCTCATGTTAAGACTGTTTGCTTTCATACATAAAAATTACTTCTTTAGAAATCTAGAATAAATTTATATTATTTAGATATACGAGCATATCAAGTAAGGTTCAACTATACGATTGGCTTCAGCCAAGGTTCAGAGCCCACCCTCTATGGGCCCCTATGCACCCTTCATACGATCTGCAGCCCTCCTTCCTCCAATCGAGCGGGCATATCTATCATTCCACGCTCACTGCGACAGCAATACGACTAGTCGCCGCTGGGACAATGACGATATCTTCCTATTTGAATAATTTTATCCCACCTTTATAGTATAGGCCGTTCTTCCGGTCTTCCTCTCTAGTATACTAAACCCTGTTGAAGAATTATTAACGGTATTCAATATTCTGGATTCATTTTAAAAACATCATCTAATGTCAGAGTGAGATTAATGATATTCACTATTCTGGATTCAAAATAAAAATATCATCTGTTGTCAGAGTGAGACAATACGCCCTATACGGTGCTTTGTATTCTTGCAAATCTTTATAAAGGAGCTACTCATCCTCCAAGATTGCTTTCCCTTACCAGTCAAACAACAACTCTCAAGTCACAACTTTTCGGTCAAGTAAATCTTTAATTTTACTTTCACAATGCTTCTTTCTGCGGCCCGAGTCCTTGCTTTGAGCAGCCTGCTCAGCACCTCGTTAGCTCGAGTCAACAATGTACCAATTGATACCTCAACACTCGATGAACTTTACCACGCTGCCCTCAAAGAAGATAGAAAATTGGTTGTAGCAGCAGGTGGTGATGGTTAGTACTCATTCCCAAGACTAGCTCCATACCCAATCATATACACATATATTGACCAGCTACCAGCCGGAGTTCAAGGCAATGGCATCAGAAATGCTTGGGCCGCACGATTTCCCAAGATCGCCCTTGATTTCACGGTTGATCTCTCGAAATACCACGACAGTCGCATTGATCGCGCATATTGGTCCAACAATGAAACCGTCGATGTTGCCGTCCTTCAAACTCTCCATGATTTCCAGCGTTGGAAGGAGCAGGGTCGCTTGTTGTTTTACAAGCCCCCGGTATTTGAAGATTTGTATGCAGGAGAGACGGATCTTGATGGCGCTTTCTTGCCAGTGAGCATTAGTAAGTGTTTTTGTTTTTTGCTGCATTTTCTCCCAAGCTCTCTGTACTAACTTGAATTTCAGACAGCTTCGGTGACTTTGTTTACGATAGCGCCTTTGTATCAGAAGCCGATGTTCCCACCAACTACCAAGACCTTCTTGATCCCAAATGGAAGGGCAAGATTGTAGCCACCTACCCCAACGATGATGACGCCGTCGCGTTTCTCTTCTCCCTCATCGTCGAAAGATACGGGTTCGAATGGCTCGACGCATTTGCAGCCCAAGATGTCCATTGGGTCCGCGGAACGGCCACTCCCGGTTTCGTCATTCTTGACAACCACAACAACGTGACATCCGCATCCGGCTCATCACCACACGGACGAGTTCTCAGCTTCACCACCTACGCACCTGCGAACGCAAGCACCATCAAATCCGTGGGACCAGTGGCTCCAGAGCAGGAGATGGCGTGGGCTCAAACCGCTGCCGCCTTCGCCTCCACCAAGCGACCCAATACCGCCAAGCTCTTCTTGGCTTGGATCACAAGTGACGATCACCAGAAATCCATTCCGGGATCGGTGCGAAAGAGTTTGGATATTGGTGGAGCGACTTACAATAGCAGCACCAAACAGACGAGTCAGTTCCGACAGTTCATGCAAGACCGTAGACGCGTTGATTGGTGGAAGTTGCAATTTGAGACCACTTTGGGACCCGCTCAAGGTGTCAGTCCTATGGTTTTGTACCCTTAGATTGAGGTACAGGGCTCCCAATCGCCTGAAATGAAGCCCAGGAAGGTTTCTACAGTGCTGTTGGATGTGTTTCAATCATTGAACCTGATTGATCTCTACGGCCTTTTCCCCTAGCTATTTATGCCTTCAATATCCAAGAAGAATTTTTTATTTCTCAACTTATACTGTTACATATGAGAATATCATTTTGTGATTGAATAGGTCCGCACAGCTAATTATTAACTTGACTCCACATTAAGCGAGCTGATGTACTCTGTAGTTTGAAGATCATGCCAAACCTTAACCGGATACTCATGTGAAAGTAGTGTAACATGAAGATGACATTTTCAATAAGCTAAAAGACGTCATCAAGTCCTCGGGAAGAATTTTCCGCATCAAAGTTCCTTGAAGATTCTCTCCGTTTGTTTAGTTTTACTGGAATGGCAAGAGTCTCTATTGTCTCATCTAGTGGAAGTGGCAAATGTGTCTACAGTATATATACTAAGTAGGCTAGTACCACACGTGATTACAACAACTTTCATGTAAACTTACTAGGAAAGGTTTCCTACCACGGCGACATCTTCCATAATGCAATTCATGTGCCTCGGTGCAATGTCAACCTACACAACCGCACCAGTTGTCGTCCTTGAGACATTATCCATCGATATATTCAAGGAATCCTGTATTCCTTTCAGAGTCCTTCACGAAATCAGCTTTCCTTGGTGCGAGAGCTGCATACCATGCACGCCCAATCTAGTCTCAACAGTCTCGCGAAAGATGAGAAGGACATGTCGGACATGAGTCGCGAGGAGGATTTTACGCCATTGCATCTATCTGGCCATCTCTAGAAAACAGGGATTTGTTATATGCTCTACCGATCTATATGTCGAAAAGCAGCTCCTTCTGGGAGAAGGATGGAGAAGCGCGGTCTCAATATAGATCCCCCTTGGTTGCGCAGCGGGTGGTTCATCCAAGAATCTAGATGTAAGTCTCACCATGGGATGACCTGCATTCATACATGGCCACTGTAGATGAGTGAGTGTTAGTATAGGGGCTGTGGTATTAGCCTACTTTGGATATTAAGGGATCATTATGATTTGGTACCTCTTGTGAGTTTGAATTTTTCAATTGTGTTGGTTGAAGTTGACTATAGTTGTGCTCATTGCTTGTTTGGAGAAAAGAGATAAAATAAGAAAGGTTGTCATGCCCTTTCTAAGATCTTGTTAAGCACGCGCAGGATATCAAAGGAGCTATGAATCACAATTGCCATTCTTTTTTCGCCGTCTTTTTCCATCTGATGGAATATTCGAATGGCGGCTCTGCAGCCACGGAATCATATGGTGTGATAGATATCCGCCATAGGAGAAACGTTGTTAATGAATCACCAAAATCGTTCTTTTTGCCAAAATGACGTGTTGATAGGATACTTTTTTCTTTCCATGTGAATACGGACGCAAAAGTAACGGAGGGAATGAGAATGATTGTTTTGACCGTACAAAAAGTCCCCTCGTTAAGTTCGAAGCATTATTTAAAGCATCAAGATGATTCGAAATCACCACTTCAAGAAATACAGTCAAGAAATATAGTCATACGAAGAAATTGAGAAAAGACACTTTCTCAGAAGACTCTGAATGTCCATAAAGAGTGGCCACTCTACCATGAGGTTTACATGTTAGTTTCAAACTATCAACCAAGTTAACTGAAATATCGATTTCAAACAACATCCAATCCAGCCCACGATGTACATCTCAATAGTTATCACTTCCGACGCTGGTACTCAGCAGCAAGCCGCGTCCATAATGACCAACAATAACGACGCTTTCCCAGGTAATTTCTATCAACAAGGTATCGAGAATCTTCAAATCGAAGCAAACAATCAAGGAGAAGTAAATACCCAAGCGAACGGAAACATCGCAGGGATTGATCAATCTCAAATCCTACCCCCTTTCGAAACCAACCAAGGATGTCATCAGAGTGCGGGCGCAATGTGGGACGGCAATAACCCCAGAACTCTACCTGTCCCCAAGCTACTGCAGAGCTGTCCATTATGGAAGGATGTCCAAACCCCCACAACGATTGCAGAACCAATGGATATACCACCCCTCGAAGTCCCACCCCATCCAACCCAATCTCCCCCTGGAAACCTGCCTCCTCCTCCTAATGTAGATTCCCTTGATGAATCGAACGATCCCAACAACGGGGAGTACTGGAATATAAACATGGCGACACCCGATTTCGAAGCCATGTGCGCCGGATCTCGCAGTCCGGCTCGAGACGCACTTGGGAACACATTCCTCCCCACGTTGGACCTACTCGATGCATCAAACGACGGCAATTATGAGGATTGGTGGAATAGGATAATGGATGCACCAGCCGATCAAGACAGGTTCTCTTTAACTCCGACGTACGTTGCCTCCCACACCCCCGCGGATGCAGATGCAAGGTCCCCGGCAGCAGAACCTGGAACCCGGAACCCGCGCTATACCGGAGATGGCACGATGACTAGACCATGGGAGCTTTGAGCATGACGGAAGACGGAGGTGAAATTTTGTGTTGTACTTCGAGATTGTGAGGGGAGAATCTTAGGGAGGGAGTCCTTTTTTGCGCGTCACATGTAGAGTTTGAGTATAATGGATGATCGTTGGATTTTGCGTGGGTTTGTCTGAAATGAATGTGAATGTTGAAATAATAAGTAAGTGAAGGAAAGGAAAGGCATGGAAGATTCAGGATTGTTGCGGGGTATAGGGATGACGCCTCAGAGAGAAGTGCTGAATAGTGTCACTTACCCATAGTTATCGTCGTATATATGAAGTGGCGTGTATCAAAAAACAGATGGGTGAGTGAAACTAGTATCAGAGGGCGGCTGCTCGGTGTTGTGTCAACATAATCGTTTTTGATCAATCTGAAGGAATGCATGGCTCGTATTCCAGCCATGAACCTGGCATTGAAGTAGTTGCGGGACTTTCAACGAGGAGCAGAACTCTCCAATGAAGTGATCCGTTGCACCCAAAAACCCAAAAATCACCCATCTTCCATGCGAGAACGGCATTTAAAGGCTATCAAGGGCCATCCTGTTACTTCCCTGCGCCACGGTTCCAAGACTTCTGCCATGTCCTACTTTGAAGAGGTTCCTGCACGCCGTATTTTTGAAAATCGATTCTTAATCTCCTCAGGAGTTCAAGCTAGCGCATTGGATTCCGTTTCGTCCGAGTGAATATGTGATATATCAAGAGAAGGTCAATTTCGCTCGAAATCAACCCCGGTTGTTACATGTGGAGAGATAGCGAAAGCGGCCGACGGTGCAAGTATTGATTGCAGCAGAGTGTGCCCGCAAGCATCCAAGCCATGCACGCCAAGGCCAGTGCGAACAGTTCCCCGGAGGAGCAATCCATCCCCGTGGGTCCACTGGTCTGGCTTGGGTTCAATCCCCACACGGCAGCCATTTCTTATTTTTCGAAGTTTCCAAGTTCATGACTCATGAGCCCGTATATGTCATACTCGGTACATCGACTCGAGTACCATATATTGACCATCAACCCGTAATCTGATATTCGCCTGAATCTCAGAGACGCCAAGGACCGAAATTACTACGCTTGGTGTATGTTGCCAAGCGATCTAAGATAGTCCTCTAGAGGCAATACCTACCTTTCTCGTGAAGGTCATTTCTCCAGAGCTTGAGGCTGTCTGATTACAGAGAGATTCAAACACGTTTCCGGGACCGTAAGTATTGACCAGAATCCTGGTATCTTACCGGTTTCGTATCCGCTCCTGCTCCAAGAAGAGTTCACATTTGCACCTCAAGAACGTTTAGCGGCGGTCTGAGCAATCATAGAAAGTGGTATTGGCATCGTGTCTCTTTCATCTCCAATCATCGGCACCTTTAGAGAGCAATAGTATACACAAATCAAGTCTACATCTTGAGGCTGCAATCTAAACAAGTGTTAGCAATGTCCATTGAAGATAATGAGTTCAGCACTTACATGTAGGGGGGTGGCCCCTTTGCAATAGATTCAGTTAATAGGAGCACTGGAGGTATAAAGAGAATCTGCGGCAAGGTTCGCATGAAAACAATCGTTGACAAAGTCTGTATGGATTGCTAATATCTGCTGTGCTTCAAAGATATCCCCATTTACGAAATAGGCGAGTAAATCTGAGTCGCTACCGAGAATACAATGAGTCTCAAGGTTGAAGTTCAACCGCAAAGTTGAAAGTTGTTTGGCATACATACACTACTAAGCCCTACTTGAAAGCGATATCGGAGGGTGGAACGTAGCTTTCAACCTTATGAAATTTCATGCTTATGAATTTCTCCTCCGGGGTTCGAAGCGTACTCGAACCACGGCGCAGGAGTTATCGACGGCGAATTTGATGGCGAGGAACCAGAACCTGGAGCCATGGGTGCAACTTCTCCAAAAGATGAGATTACACATAATGCTAGGCTCATCGATTCTAAAGCAGAAGAACGGAATATTGCTTGATGGGACAAATGTTGAGTTCTAAGTTGCGGAAGTTGGCCTCGAACATGCCCCCAGACGCTGACTCTAGCTGAGCTCAACCAGAAAGGAAAACAGAATAACGTATTTATATTGCTATTGAAAATAGAAATTTATACCGCATAGTCGAATGGGCGACTCGTTGATAATTGGAAATAATCTTGCACTTCCATCACAAAGGTACTTTGGTTGGCTTTAGTCAAAGGAGTCAACGTTTCCCAATCCTTTTGAATATTAGAACAATTTTACCTGGTCGACAGTGCAATACGCATCTCCCCACAGGAAAAGGCCAGAAATAGAAATAACACTTGAACGAACGCAAATATTGGTGATATTAGCATTTGGACCCGGAAGCATAGCACCTGGGTCTGCAATATGCGGGTGAATATTCTCAACGCGCCGAAGTGTAATACTTCACCTGAAAAGAAGTTGAAATTCCAGGCAAGCCAGTGTATTCGACATCCAGATGACCATCTTCTTCTCTTTCTCGCCATCTCCCTCCTCCAATTCAAAACCTCTTCTCAAGTAGCGAGTCACCTTTTCAACCAACATCCTATCCATCATCATCTCACCCACCAATTATCATCGATGATAAAGCTTATTTCGCGAATCTTGCACGTTCAACAACGTGTACTAAAATCGAGATAGATGTCCACGTTAGCAAGCACATCCACCCATCCATCCATCCATCAAACTCCAGCCTTCGAAGAAGAAGAACAAAAAAAAGAAAGAAAGAAAGAAAGAATCCTCACACTACACAACTTAAGCGCACCCCCCTCAACGCCCATCCCCGGCGCCACCGTATCCAGCTCACGATGCAAAGGCCTCAACCCCCTAAACTCCAAACTCTCCCACCAATCCAGAAAGATGCTCGCGGTAATGCCCTGCCACTCAAAGATATGCAGCTCGACCAGGATCTGGCCGATGGGAAATTCGGGCTTCGTGGGATCGGGAGATGCGAGGGCCCCGGGTCCGCCGGGAAGCGTGTGTCCGTTCAGCGAGGAGAGGGCGTTGTATTCTGAGTATTCGATGTCGATCTTTAATATGTCACTATTTCCCCCCGTTACATTGCATTAGCTTTTGTTGTTTGTTTTTTGTTTTTTGTTGTACCCATTCTCGCGGTACCATGATGGACGTTGTCGGAATGGTGATGATGATGATGATGATGATACCAGCGCGGGAATTCACAAGAACCCCAGAGACCTACATATAATCATGACCATTCCTCCTCATCAACTCCTGAATAGTGAAAAGACGATTCCCCTCATCCGTCGCACTACTCACCGCACTCCTCTCAAAATGCGCTCGCCCCCTCATCTCCTCCGTAACCTCGGGACCAAAGTTAAACCCAGGCACATCTTTATCGTAGCCCCAAATGTCGCACTTGGTCCGCGCAAGGAGATCGGCTTCGAACGAGGAATCATTTCCGACCCCTATCATCCCATTTTGGTTTCTAAGTCAGTGAAAAGGAAGAAAGGGAAGGGAAGGGGGAAAGCTCTTTTTTTCTTCTTCAAAAAATCCCCTCCTCCCCCGGACAGAAATCAATTTCTCTCGAGAATAGAGAAGAAAAGAACATGGTCAAAACAACACAACACAACACAAAAAGAAAAAACACCAAACCAACCAAAACTATAAACCACACAAGCCCCC
>NGKF01000005.1:1954701-1991014 GCA_002162555.1 Monilinia aucupariae
AGAAGCCGCGATCGGGGAAGCGCCGGCGCATTTCGCGCCGCGCGGCCACCGCCCGTTGGTGGATGCTCTCGCTTTGTTGCATGAAGGTTCGGAGGTTGGGTCGCGGGATCGCGGGCATGCGCCAGGTGTTGTCGCTGTTGCTGTTGCTGTTGCTGTCGCTTCCGATCCCTAATTTGGATAGGGAGAGGGGGATTTGGGATCGCGCGTGCGGTGGGATGGAGATGATGAGGGCGAGGAGGAAGAGTGAGGTTATGAAGAGGATTTGGATGGGTTTATTGGATCGCATGGTGAATGTGTGTATGTATATAAATGTATAAGTTCTTTGAGTTATCACCCCGTTGTGTAATCGAGGACTCGAGTACTGGAGGCGTAAAATAAAAACCTCTTTATTGTTTATCGTTTTATTTTTCCCCTTGACCAGGAGATGATGAAATAACTTCTTCTTCTTCTTTTTTCTTCGAGAAATATGAGATACGGGTAATCACTCAGTTAAATACACGAGTACCTCCACAGCTACTCGTTTTTTTACCATTGAACGGTTCTCCTCTCCTCGGCTTCAATGCTCGTAACTCGTATATATCTCTCTCTCTCTCTCTCCCTTTCTAGGCGTTTATCATTACACATGTGGATTTCAAATCCAAGGACGAAACATTCATTTCATTCATTTCTCTCTTTCTCAGCCTCATGACTTAACCCATCCAGCCAATCGTAGAGCGTGAAAAAGGTCCTTCCATAAAAATGTCTCTGTTTTCCTTTTTTGGGGGGAGGGGAAGCGAGGAGAATGAAACGCCCCTTGCTTGAAAGTTGACGGTGGAGAAACATATGATACTCTGGATTGGAATGAAAAGAAAGAAAGAAAACAAGAAAAGATAAAGAGAAGAAATAAGGGAGAAAAAAAGAAAGTAGGGAGGTGAGAGATACTCTATTCAACTCTTCTACGAACTGAACTCGCTTACGAACTCTCCTACAAATCTACATCCAGTAGTCAACCCAACCCAACCCAACCCAGCCCAGCCCTACTAGAGTAAATACATCAAGAATACAACATATCACTACATATCATAACATATCATAACACATCATAACATAACACAACTACTCGTACAACAAAAGAAAAAAAGAAGAAAAGAAAAAATAACTTCCCCATTCAAACCACAGAAAAAGTTTCTAATCCGCCTTTTAAAAAGGTAATATCATTCCCATCTATTTATATACCTCCTCTTCCTCCTCCTTCTCCTTCTTCTCCTTCTCCTTCTCTTACACCATTCATTCACCACTAAACCAATCTACACCTATCATAACCTAACATGACTCAACCCAGCCCAACTCAACTCAACTCAACACAACATAACATAACACCAAATACCCCAAAAGCATCCATCTCCTTTCCATCCTCATCCCCATCCCCTTCCCCTTCCCCTTCCATCTCCATTCCATTCCATTCTTTCCACCACACGGAAACACCCTTCAACCTCCAACCACACCCAAGCATCCACCCAAAACACAAAAGCATCCACAAAACACCACAAAATATCACAAAACACTATAAAATATCACAAAACATACAAAACATACAAAAACATACATTCAAATAAAATACCTAAATAAAATACTTATCCATTATTCAATCATCTAATCATCTAATCATCTAATCATCTAATTATCTAATCATCTAATCATCTAATATTCCAATCATCCAATATTCCAATCATCTAATCATCTAATCATCTAATATTCCAATCATCCAATATTCCAATCATCTAATATTCCAATCATCTATCTATATATCATCTCCCATCTCCCATCTCCCATAAATATAATAAAAATAAAGATATCAAAACTTCATCATCACAAAAGTATTCCCCATTCCCATCCCTATCTTTACATTACTTTACCCTGATAACATTACTTTAACAACATTACATGACATCACCTTAACACCCGCTAAATGACCAGCCAATGTAAAAGGGAAAAAATCAAATCAAATCAAATCAAATCAAACCTGCCCTGCCCTGCCATATCCCAACCTATCCC
Source organism: Monilinia aucupariae (assembly GCA_002162555.1). NCBI lineage: Eukaryota > Fungi > Ascomycota > Leotiomycetes > Helotiales > Sclerotiniaceae > Monilinia > Monilinia aucupariae. The sequence goes on from NGKF01000005.1 coordinate 1,956,736, forward strand.
ATCCATACCATCCTACCCATCCCCAACCCATCCATTATCTTCATCACGCACTCCCCCCTCGATCCCTCATCTCCCTATGTTCCACAACCGGCAATTCAGCACTGGACTTCCTCCCCGAAAAGCTAATCTTCTGCACCAAGATGGAAACCTTGCGAGCCCACCTCCCAAGTGGCAGATGCGAGCCCTCATCATCTGCATTGCGCCGCGCTTCCCCTCCAGCATCCCCATCCCCATCGCCATCGCCATCCCCATCACCATCTTCGCTCCTCGCCCAAACCCCTCCACACATCCTCGCCCCACCCGGATCAACCTGATGCTTCACGCCCGGCCCCCCAAAATTCAGGTACACCGGAAACAGCAAGCCGACCAAAAACAAGACGAAGATAACGACAAAGGAATACTGCACCGTGCGAAGCTTCTGCACCCCAAAGGTGATAAAGACAAAGATGCTCCCGCCCGTCGCCGACGCCACCAGCCAAGCCGACGCCCACTTCGTATGCCGGCCCATGCCGCGGATGCTCAGCGAGAAGATCAACGGGAAGACGGGCCCCTCGAAGAAGAAGACGACGAGGGACGACGCGCCCAGGAACGAATGCGAGATATCGTCGATGGCGAAGATGAAGGACGAGAAGAGGGTCAGGCCCACAAAGGCCATCAGGAGGAGGATCCGAGGTTTGACCATCAAGCAGAGGGGAGCGAAGACGAAACGACCAATGGCGAACAGGCCATGGCCGAGCAGGAGATAATCTTCCTCCTCGTCGAGCGTGAAGATGGATTTGAAACTCGACACGGCAGGAACGTGAGAGGTCAATAGCGGTTTGAAGAATTCCGAAACACATTCTTGCGCGGCAACATAGCAGAGTTGCGCGACGACGCCAAAGACGAGCGTGGTGTAGATGATCGATGTACCCGTCCACGGTAACTTTCGCGTGGGGTATATCTCGAGAAGTTCGGATTGCGCCTGAAGATCCGCATCGCTGGCTTCGGGCAAGGGCATGTAATAGAAGAAGAGGGCGAGGATGACGGTGAAGAGGGCGATGGCGAGGTAGGCCCATTGAACATCGATCAAGGTTAAATGTTTCTTCCCACCAGCCCCAGCGCCGCGGAAGAAGACTTTTTCCGCCAAAACTTGACTGACGAGAGATGCGACCGCTTGCACACTCTGGGCAAGCATGAGTCTGAACTCGGCATATTGCGTTGGTCCGCACAGAGCGAGGAATGGATTGGCGGCCGTTTCTAGGACGGATAGACCGAAACCCACGACGATGCTAGATAGCAGAAATCCCGTAAATGAGGTCAAAACCGCCGAGGGCCAGAACATCAACGTTCCAGTGCCGTAGATACAAAGTCCAGTGATGAACGTAGCCTTGAAACCACTATTTCGTAAAACCCACTGGCCTACCGTCAGAGCGCCAGCAATGTAAGCTCCGAAGTACGCGGCGGATAATCCTATTGTTTGGCTGTCCGTGTAGTTGGCTAGCATTGCAATCTCCACATTTAATCGGTTGAGCAATCCGTATGAGAAGCCCCACAAGAAAAAAAGAATAGTGACCATGATGCAATACTTGAGGGCTTCTCCCCCACGAATCTTCATCATGGATTTGGGTACCCTCATGCTGACAAATCCAAAGTAAGTGGTACTTAGTGTTCGTGCGGTAGAATTTGGTCGCAAGGTAGGCAAGCCTACGGCTGGAGTTGTTGCTAAAAAGTCCCTCACTCCAAGTCCTTCCTCTGCGTCTTCTCGATGTCCCCCGGGGTGAGCATTTGATAATGGTGAAATGGGGGGAGCGAATACCGGGTGGGATCGAGGGTTTTGTAGTGTTACAAGATCCAGAGGATCTGGTCGACCTCTAGCACCCATTTGTGAACTTGTTGATCCAGATTTATCTGTTGAGTTGGCACGTGAGCTCCTCCTTCCCGATGCTCGATCCATAATCATTGCTGGTAATATTCGTTTCATGAGCGGCTTCAGAGTAGGAATACAAGCACACACGATACCCACATTGACCTCAACTGCCGTCCACATGAATGCTAATGAGGCATTGTAAGCAAAGTTTTCTCCTACACCCAACCTCATGTGAACTGAAGTGGACGTTTGAAAGTCATTCGAGGCTTGTTGAAGATAATAGATCCTGACCACATCGACGATTGTAACGAAAATGCCCAGAGAAAAAGTGAATACCAAGATTGCCTTTTGCTTGTGGGGAAGGGCCATTCCAGTGAGGACGGGTATCGGTAGAACCAGTATCGCCAAATCCGTAAAAATATTGACCGGAGCTGATGCCAAATATAGAGTGAGGATCGAAAGACACGATCCATTGCCATCCTGCATCCAACCCGCTTCAACGGGATTACACTGAAAGATATTGAGGAATGTCAGGACGATGGCATCAAGATTGACGATTGCCAACGTTGTGTATGAAGCACGACGGAGGAAAATTTGTGCGTCTTTAGAGAGGCGTAGGTAAAAGATCAGGATTGAATTCTTCGTGGCCATTAAGCATGGATTCTACAACCAACGTCAGATATTGCACGTCCTGCCCATGCATTGGGATCCTTGCGTGAAACTCACATAGAGGACCGTGAAGGCATATTCAGCCTTCTTGAGATCAGGACGCCATTCGTCTTTGATATCGTCATCCAACTTTCCCAAGCCTTTCGTTGTTGCATAGTCAATTGAGAGAGTCAACCCAAATGCGAAAAGCTATGAGACCATGAAATATTAGCACCCCTCTTCATCCCATATCCTCTTCACTCCAAGGTGGAAGCTTGACCCTACCCAAGCAAAAATCATAGACCAGTCATCCCACGTTCTTGATTTCAAAATGGCAAATCGACTGACCAACCTCGCCACCACAAATACGCTCGTAATGATAAAGGTGATGGTAGTAACCACAAAGACGGCATTACCGCGCGACGGCAAAGAGTCTGTCGTGGTCGACATTTTATATATATATGAATCGTCCCACTTCGTTTTCGCTTTGACCTTAACCTTCCAGTCATATCCCAATCCTAGGTCGAATTGAATGACTTCCGGCCTTCCATGTTCTGATGCACCCAATCGAACGTTAAGAGTAGCACTCTTCGGATCGGTGAAAGTTGAGCGCAATTGTATTCCCAGCGAGGCGAACCGACACCAACTCGTCCCAAGCTGCATTCCCCTCGTTCTTCATCCAACCCTTTCGCCCTCTGAAGAAAATTACTTTTCGTGCGTGCCAACCCGAGGGCCAACCCGAGTGCGAGATGGGAATATAGCGCACCGCAGGCCTACCCTACAATGGCTCCGAGTTGCCGTCGGAGCGTGAGCCGGTATGGGTTTTCTTTCCTTTCTCTCCCTTTCTTTTCCTCTCTTTGGTTTCGGTGCACTCGAGTGGTTTGTGTATGCAATTGATCGGTCGAGGGTTGGTCTGGCGTCTGAACACCATACCAAGGAACCAGAAATGATCATGACCTACTCTATTACGATCATGGACCCTTTTCCCCGAGAACCTACCCGACGCTGCCGATCACACTCACCATCATTACATACTTTGGAGCTTGGAGCTTGAAGAGGCCTTACCCCAACCCTGATCCCCACTGACCCGGGCGAAGATGTTCGAACTTTCACACCCAACGAGATCGAGGCAGGGCGAGACCTTGAACGACTAGATCCCCGGAGTTCGGACGCCGTTACCGACACGTTGACAAGTTGCCGTTGCTGAAGGGGAGGTGTGCTTGTTTTTTCTCTGGCCCAGGGGAAATGCATAGATTTGTATCACAATGCTAAGGTGACATGATAGATCTACTGTTGAGTACTACTAACCATCTTTCTCTTGATTCACACTGTTTCACTATGGATCCTCGAGGAGGATCTAGCGACGGATGAAAAGAAGAGAAAACACGAATAAATCTCAATCAAGGTTGATAGACTGATAGATTGATAGTAATAGATGGATAATGCATGATAGATGATGAGATATTCCTATAAGAGTGGCGATTCTGAATATCAACACCGCTAGTATTGTTCTGATATAATTATATTCCAGAAGAAGAATTGCAAAGATCGTGAAATGGAGTTTTTCTCTTTTCTCTGCTTTGGAAATCGATGGTGATTGGTTGAGATGGGAGGGTGGGAGTGAAGATCATTACCCAGCAGGGCGTATCCTCTCGCGTCTCAAGCGCGAATGGCGACCCTTGTCCCTCGACGCTACGATGCATCCCATTGGCTACGGTTGAAAGGATGAAGATCGCCCAGATGATGTCATGATTATCTAATCTTCAGAGGTGACAAGAGTCGACATGATCCGACACTCTTCTGCCGACTTTGGATGATCATTCCCACGACAGGTTGATTCTGATGCTAGATGATGATATTCACGTGATCATGACTCATCACTGGATATCCAAGTTAATATCATCTCTTTCTTTTCCATCACAGAGACAACCTATCGACTCCACGAGTGCTGATCAACCTGCATATTCACCCCATACTGCGGGGGAATGACCAGCTCCAAATCCCTACTCCCGAGTCCTCACCAAGCAATCCACGGCATACTCCGTAGATTGCTTGAAGATCCATCACGTCCAACTCCTGACTCGTGACTCGTGACTTATCATCTACCACTCATCACCTATCAACAACACAATCGCCACTCACCCATCCATAACCCATCAAAAAATAAAATCAAGGGTCTTTTCATTCCCACTATAATACTGTACATTACAATACATTATAGTACATTATGGTAAATCTCAAAGTACTCGAATATACATATGATATAATATAAACCATATCAACCATATAACCATCTAAACATCTAAACATCTAAACATCTAAACCACATCATATCACCAACCAACCAAATCACACACATACCCAACCAACCAACCACATCACATATATCCAACCAACCATCCAACCATCCAACCACCCCATCTCACCCCATCCCATCCCTTTCAATCCTCAATCCTCAATCGTCAATCCTCAATCCTCATTCCTCATTCTCAATCCTTTTTCTTCATCTTCTTCACACAAAATAAGAAAAACAACAAGTCTTAAAAAATTCATATCATTTCATTTCTCTCTCTCCCTCTCTCTCTCTCTCTAAAATAGCAAGCCAGACCAATTCTACTCTTAGATTTATATATATATATATATATAATGGGTATAAAGATATTTCCTTCCCCCTCCATTCTTTCCCCCTCCCCTTCTCTTCTCTTCTCTTCCCTCCCCTTCTCTTCCCCCTCCCTTCTCTTCCCTCCCTTCCACCCACACCCTCCACGATCCAAAATAGCCATTCAAATCCAAACATCACACTATATATATATATATATATATATAAATATATAACCCAACAAGAGCAAACCCTATCTATCGACTCGAATCCGTTTACGTGATTCCCCATATATATCTCAGGAGAGAAAGCTAAGCCCTCCCGCACAAGATGCAAGGTTACGTTATGCATAACCCGTCTTTCATTTCCCCACATTCCCTCCCATTCCCTCCCATTTCCTCCCATTTCCTCTAATTTCCTCTCTTTCAACAAAAGATGTAGAAAAGATATATGCATATATATATACCCCATTCATTTATCCTCAACCTTAACCCGCACCCAAGAAAAAATCCATTTCACTCGGTCCACCCCTCTGCTGTTCATTTTCCGCCAGTTGCTCGAGCAAGCTAAGGAAGGGATCTTTTTCCTCCCCATTGCTCCCGGTGCTTCCATTGTTCGACCTTGCTCCGGGCGTCATGCCCTCCTCCCTCATCATGCCAGCGCCGGGCCCAGCACCAGCACCAGCACCAGCGGCAGCGCCACCCATCCCTCCAAATGAGTAATTCCCAGCGCTCCCGAGGTGCGCCATGCCAAACATGCCATCGAAGTTCGAGTCGTGCGCGTGCGCGTGCGCGTGGTTCAAGGATAGCGGGGGCGAGAAATTGTATGCTTGTGATGGGTTTTGAGTCGAGGGTGAAAAGGGATTGGGGGAAATGCCTGCCATTGAATTTCCTTCGTTGGGATAAGATGTGCTATCGTGACCTGGCAAGCCAGCTTGTGGGAGAGGTAATTGTTCAAGGGATCTCTTGTTTGGTCCATTCGGTGAGACTAACGGTCTTTCCTTGAGACCATTAGTAAGAGTGCGCTTTCGGGCAGATAATGAGGATTTTCGCCTTGGAGCCGCCGTGGTCGAGTCATTTGATCCGGCTCCATTTATAGAACCGTTTCTATTGACTCGAGTCGGTGAATAAAGATCATGGCCATGATATGCATCCGGGCTTGGGGCCACGACATCCGCAAAACTGACATGCGCCCCGTTAAAATGCTGGCCTAAATCACTATACCGATCAAAAAAGTCCTCGAGGTGAAAAACCGGACTGAAGCGCATGGGGTTACTACCAAGGCTCTTGACCAAATCAGAATGACAACCATATATCGTCTGGAGGGTTTCGCGCTGATGTTGAACGGAGGACCATGCACAGCGGAGCTCTGAAAGCTGTTGCATTTCTCGGGAAAGGAAATCGGCCGATGCAGAGAATACTTCACCTTCGCGACCCCCTTTGTAGTGCGCCCCGTGAACGTGAACCGTTCCGGCGGTACAGATACAATATCCCACGAACGCGGGCCATTCTATGGACACGGATTGTTTTCCAAGTTCAACCAATTCAGCGATCGCGTTTGCGTGAAGGAAACAAAGATTGGTTGCTTCGATTTGCCAAGATTGATGTTGACCCGTTCCAGCTAGCTCAGCAAGATCGATGGGGAGAAATGGTCGATAGATTAAACAATGTATGAGATGATAGACAAGTTTGCTCAGGACAAGAGTCGTACTATCCGGTTGTCCAAACAGTGTATCGATGGATGTGAAGACATCCTGTGTACCGCTTGCCCATATATCTAGGTCTTGGCGGATCTTCGACAAATTTGATAATGAATGCCATGGGAAATGTGAATCGCCTGTTGTTATGATGTGAAAATTAGTATTTGTATACTGAAGGGCTGTTGGACAAGAGTGGCTATTGCAAAACCTGCCTTTAACACCGCCAGCCGCGAGATAGCGATTAGTAATTCCTAATATCCTCACGATATCGATGAGCATCCCATTGCTTCCTTGACTCTTCTTACCACCACCAAAATGAAGATTTGATCCATTTTGGAAGAACTCTCCTTCAATTGGGAGAGTGGCTGGATTTGGTGACCACGATGGAAATCGCAATAAAATCGATTTGTCGGCAATTAACGAAGGCCGTTTTGATCCGCATGCTGTAAATTTATCCATTAGATAGCACGTCCAGAAAAGCCTTCTGCGTAATTCTCTCTCGGTAGAAGTGATTCGTAACGTATGATCCAGCTCTCGATGGAGCTCTAGCGCAACAGACATCCCGATGGCATTTGCTATTTACGATTAGTGAGGGGTTGAGTCCTTCCCAAGGTTGAAGACACATACCGAGCACCATGTATGCCTTTTTCCCTCGTCCAGATGCAGTATAGGATATACCAAGAAGTATGAGAGTCTGTAGGTTATCGATAGATGGCTCATCAATGTCCACCTCTGCTCTTGATCGATGAGCATAATCCTCACTCAATCTTACGGCAGCAAAATAACCATTTGGATGAGGGGTATATCTTGAGAATGGTCAGTCCATTGAAGTGCATGGACTTGTGCTTTTAACATACCTGGCACTGACGGCATAAATTGCATATAGAAGATATGTCGGGATATGATTCGCCTGAATCCGTTGTCGGATGGAAGTTTCATCGAGGACATAGTAGGGTCTTCCGTGACACCGAACGAAGTAGGTATCCAAAAGGACATCTTGTTGAACTGATGGAGAAGGCTCACTAAGTGTATGTCAATTTACCATGAATAGACAAGTATCAATGCCTCCTCTTACATACCTCATTGATGTTGGGGAATAGACCGCTGATTCATCCGGGACGTTCGAGATGTCTGTCTCTAGATGAGGTCGTTTGGGTTTAACATCATCATTCAACCCTTCCCCTTCGCCTTCACCAGAGCCAATTCCATCATTGTTCAGAGGGTTGGACTTTTTCTCGTCTCTCAATTTTCGTTCCAATCCATCGACTCTCTTCAACAAAGCTTCCAATACATCGGATTTCGGTCCACGCTTTTTGGGGACAGCATCTATTTGAATAAAATCAAGGGTTAGATCCAAGTAATTCAGGTTTAATACGAATGATATGAGATATGAGATATGGGTGAGTGGGGTGGTACCATAAATACACGGGCATTGGAAGACTTGACAAGCTTCGCAAGTCGGTCGCAGCCGGTTGCACTTTATCTGGAAAAACGTTTAGCATTTCGGGACGAAGTTCATGGGGTAGGAAGGAGAGAAAGTAGAGAAAAATCAAGGGTAAACAAACCTTCCTCTTTCTACAAGATTTGCAATTCATTGATTCTCTTGCTTCGTTGCTCATTCGTCGTACAGGTAATCTTTCAATCCCAACTTGCGCGGACCTTCCTGACATGGTGGTATCGAAATGGAATTCAAAAAGTCGAAAGAAATATGAAAGAATATCACATCATCAAAATTAGTCCAGGCGCAACGGGTACTGCATCACGGGTGTGCTTGTCTCTGAGGGGCCCAAACAACTTCCGATCCAGAAACTTGGGGCAAAATGTATGGATGTATGTATATATGTACGGAGTAGGTATGGATGGATGGGTGTATGTATGGACGTCGTATCTTTCTCGGGCTGGGTATATTTCGACGCTCTGTTTCTCTCTCTCTCACTCTCACACACACACTCTCTCTCTCTTCTTCTCTCAGGTCGATGGGATCTTGCCAAAGAAATGGTAGCGGGTTATTCGTTCGTCAATCGCATATATGATCCAATCAGGCCGTTAGGTACAAAGATATATGATCGGGTAGTCCTTGACCGAAGCCTCAACTGCTGCCGAAGTTAGAAACCGAGAACCTTTGCTGATCGGTTGGAAAACTGATGGGTTGATAGGCTGACAATGGATGTTGTATAATGTAGTTTGGTTTGGTCATGGATTTGGCGGGATTGAGTTCGAGTTTAACTTTGAGAACTGATGAAGAAGGAGTTTGAAATAAGAATAGGATATGGCGCTTTATGTTTATGAAAAGAATGGGCTAGGATTAGAAGTATGGCATGAGAAAAGACGATTGGGAACGGTGAGCGAGCAAGAAAGAAAGAAAGATATTAGAATTATAGATATTGAGGTTTGGAAGTTATGGATCCAGAACACAACGCCTCCACCATGACCTTGTCGTTATTGTTGTGAACAAGGAAGATGGGGGTGTGATCATTTCATGAAGCTATATTACAGTCGACATAATATGAATGAATATTTTACTTGGTAAAAAGGGAAAAGAATAAAAAAGAAACAGATGCTCGGAGTCGGAGGAGAGCGGGTAAGGGTAAGGTATGACAGGTACAGTAGAGCAATTAATCAAAAAAGGGTACGTTGGTAGGGAACATTCTAGGAGGTACTCTTTGCTCTGGAGGGTAGATTGCGGGGAGGTTGAAGCTAAGAAAGCTGGTAGTGGATATGTATGCAGGTAGGTATGCAGACATGTAGGTCGATATATGCAAGTGGGTCGCTATCCGGACATTGGGTATTAATTACCTCGTGAAATATTGCTCGTAGTACTCGAGTAGGTCTAATGTAATGGTCTACTCGAGTAGTTGTCTAATGGTCTAATGGTCCAATGGCCGAGCGGTTTAAGGGTCTAATGGTCTAATGGCCTAATGGCCTAATGGCCTAGTAGTTGTTCATGAACATGACCATGATCTAATTCCTCCATTTCAATATGCTGGTGCATTAGACTCTTCCCTTTATCGTCATTAGTTTATGGGAAATACCGAGGATAAATCTAATCTTCAAATATTGCTGCTTTGATTGATCTCGGTTGAAAGCAGCCGACAGAATCTGAGGAGGAGGAGGAGGAGTGGAAAAATAAAGAGGGTAACTCGTCACGTACCTCATTTCATAAAGGCGGACTTAGGGAAAGGAGAACGATCATGAGCTCCGTTGAAGTTTATGGCAAAGATGCGTAAATGTAGTAATCTCGCGGGTAAGTTACCATATGCGAAATCGTTGCTCCGAGATGCAAATTGAAAAAAAAACCGGGATCGAAATCAAACAAAAGGAAAAAGCAACAACAAATGGATCGCCGTCCTCGTTAAAAGATGTCGTTTCTCAAGTGCTCGAAGCTCAAGGGTCTTGTAGTGAGAAGAGCGTGATGGAAATTCAAGGTATCTACAGTAGTTTTCAATCTTACGTCTTCACTTTGCCATCCTCCCACCAGTCCCTATGAAAGTTCCATTAGATCGTCCAACCCCCTGACCTGCTATCAAATGCTTGCTATGTTACATACTATCGCAGGTCGATAACCAACCGAGGTACTGGGGGTAAATTCGAAAGTAAAGATTGATTACTCGAGTGCTGCTGATAGTAAGAAAGAGGGTTCAAGGATATCTACCACGCTTGCATAATTTACAAGTCATCAGAACCATTGACAGTACAACTATTTTCTTTTTCCATGAACTGAACCGGGATCAGCATCAGTTAGTGTTCCTCGAGTAGCCGAGTATTCCAACAATGGCTACACATTATCAGGTAGGCAATATTAGATTTCAAGTAATTCTTGTTTTGCTTTGCTGTTTCTTGACATCTAAGATTCCATACTTGTCTCCAATTGGCAATTGAAAGTACAAGATAATACAATGGTTTTTTGTTTTTTTGATAATTTCTTCATCCCCCTTCATCAACTATCGGCTCTCCTCCCCTCACAATTGAGGTCTATTTAGCTATAGAATTGTTGTGCATCATCCTTCCCATCATAACCCCTAAAAGCTTCATCGAATGACTCGTTCAATATCCAAATGTCCGATGCCCAAATGTTCCAATGTCTAGATTCGACCGTCAAGGCCGAAATTATACCTCATTCGTTATCATAATCCCACCAAAATAGAGCCATTATTGAATCCACAACTTTATTTCTTTTCATATTTCTGGGGTTATTTCTGGACCCGAGTCCCCTGTCGTGAAATGGCAGTACAGCGCTTTCAAGTGCCGAAAACCTTGTGTTAGGTTACCATGCTATCATTATGCTTAATAAACTCAGGAAGTTTATCCTTCACCGGACGTTCCCGCCTTTGCCGTCCTGGCAGGCTGGCACAGTGCCAAGTGGTGTATATCTGAAGTCAAGCTATACCCGTTGATCCATATGATATAAAGGAATGATTGGAGCGCCTGGATTAGCGGCGTGGAAGGGTGAGGCTACGAGACAAGCGCCAGCGGGTAGCAGCCTCCAAGTAGAAATCAAAGCCTCTCTATTCTAATCCAATAATGATTCTAATCACATCTTCAACGGCCACCCTTCCAAAATCATCTTAGGACCTCATGCCAATGCGCCAATGCGAAATCCATCATCCTTTGCCATGTCGAAACTGGCGGAGAGTGCCTGGTCCAATTAACGTCAACTAATCCAAATAGGCAATGCGTATGTCTCCGAATCATTTCACGTTCGAACTCTTCTGCCATTGTAAAGTCCGAAAGACGTGACGGTGATGCCCCTTGGCTCATTAAACTTCTTCCCTAAACGAACTGATAGTATTAATCGAATATTGTGTAACCACAGCATTCAACCGAATCGCGGGAAACATGGGCTGGCCGCAATCTTACATTGATGCTAATCTTGGATATCGTATATCATGCTTCGAAATAGACACCTGCTTCCATCAAATGCAACCCAACATCCCATCTAGGCCATGGAAATGAATGTTGGAACTTTTGACATGGACAAATGTGAATCCGAGTTATCCATCTGAAACAACTTCCCCGCAAACCGGGAAAATACCATTTAATGCCCGTACATAAGGTTAAAGGAGAAAGCTTTTCTGAGCACAATCCACAGACACGTTCCCTAGATTTACAGTTTGCATTGCCTCTTCAGGACGATCTGTTCCCCAAGATACATGTAATCACCGTTGCTGTCGCTGCCGCCATCCTGCAATCTTCTCTGGAACAAATTGGGCATCACATACAGTAGAAGCTCTCTGTCCGGGACCACATCATACGGGTGGATGGCCAAGGTGATCACCGAATTCCCTCAACCGTGCCCATCCCCGCATGATATACACTTTTCATAAAATTCATACTATAATTTCCAATATCGAGAGAGTGATGGGCAGTTTATGGAAAGCTTATACGAGCATTACATCGAACTGAACATTTTGGGGGCATCATAATGACCCTTGAGAAAAATCTATGGTTTGGGTGGAAATCACGTGTCTCATCGGGTTCGGCTAGGCCTATTCACCAACGTTCTATCTCATCCTGCTGCTCGCATACTCGTAATACAAAGTATGCTATACGGCTCTACTATACAATAATATACATGCTACTCGAGTACTCTTTTAGACCTTTCTCTTATACTTTTATATCATTTTAATCCATAGAAATATATGTCTTTCTTTTCTTTCCTTATCTGCCAATTGAATTTCAAATTACTACCAATACATCCTTCTAAAATCCCACGGCATAACATTTCACGGTTCTTCATTAATTCGATTTATGAATCCAATGTTGTCATTCCAAAAGCGTACAAGATACTGGGCCATGCATGATATAGGGACGTCGGTTACTGTATTGACCTTGCAGCATTCATCTCGTCTCGTCTCGTCTCGTCTCGCCTCTCCTCTCCTCTCTTCTTCTTTCCTCCCGCTCAGCCGTCGCTCGCACTATGGACAAGTCAAAGGATCAAGTATCCGCTTCCAATCTATCAGACAACCGTACGATAGCATTCTTCCCGAGTCCCTCCCGAATTTGCACGTCGTATAGACCTAACTTATCCAGTATCAACATCGTGTCCAAATATTGAATCTCAACCGATGTCATCCCCAAAACGGACGAAACTTAAAAACGTGGCATTTGCGTGATGCAGGAGACATCCTTCATTCATTAGTAACACAACTGGCTGATTACCATAGCAGTTGCACACAGACAGGTACAGCACGTACAATACGGATAGCGCACTGTCGTCAAGGACAATGTTTCACCAATAGCATTTGATTCATGTCTATTTAACTCTCGGATAACCCTTACCCTTAAACCTTAACCCGCATCGGAAAACCTCGCTTTTGGTTTTTCTTTCAGGGCCCATATCATGAAGTATCCATCCTGTATATTGATCGGGGCCAGAAATAGCAGGTGCTTTATTATGGTGGTTCTTACCCCATTTAGCTTAGTTTCCTTATATATAAATAGGGCCTAACCCATTTAGGTCTTTCATAATAATACATCCCACTTTTCTTCTTTAAAAGAATCCAATTTCTAGTCTCTCAAGTATAAAACTAGAATAGATCATTATCTTCTAATCGAATCAAATCATTGAATAATAATCCAAATAAAACAATAGATTTTGTTAAAAAAAGAAAAGAAATTTTATATATAATCAATAAGAAAATGCCGAAAATACAATCCCTCTTTATACAAACGAAAATCACAAAATAATATTATAATATTACCATCAAAAGATTGTAAGTATCAACTCGAAATAATCAATAGATAACATACAATACAAAACAAAAATCAAGATATCATTTTGTTATTCTTTTGTTTAGCATTATCAAGAAAAAACTTATAAACCATTAAAAGAATCAAGAAATCCATCAAAAGAATTATTACAAGTATTGTCAAATCCATCGATATTAAAAAAAGGAAATCAGAAAATCAAATACGAAAATCATTATCAAAAGCAATTTAAAAGATAGTTATATTGATATAGTCTTTATTATTAAACATAAAGTGTGTATATGGGGCTTTAGAAGAAATCAAAATTTGATAATTTTCTTTACCAAAATAAAAAGTTTGAAAACAACGAAAATCAACGAATTTGACTTTTAAAATGGACAACGGATTATACAATCCATTATATTAGTATTCACGAAACATCTATATTGCATTAATCTTTATTATATACATTTTATATTTATACATTTTAATCCAAAAATAAAATTAAGGGTTTAATATAGTAAACCAATACTTTATATCAATTTTTATTCGATCTATAAGATTAAAACTACAAAAGAAATAATCTAATCTTATCTTTTCGTTTAACAATTATATCGATTGTTATTCGAAGTTTCATTTCAAATAAATTTGGAGGATCTTATGATACATTTGAAAGCTTTAAATTTAACAATTATGGTTGCTTTATTTACTATATTAATATTTACATTATCAAGAAAATTCAATAGTTTCCATTTAACAAAAAGATAACTAAACAAACTAGAATACGATTTCGAAATGTTAGGAAGAATATCCTCATCATTATTTAGTTTTTTAAAGGTAATAAATATATTGTGTAAAAAAGAGATGGAATTGTGGATTGATTTTATACCAAAAGTTAAAACAATTCTAGATGTAATAATATTTATTATACAAAAAAAGATTGTTGAATTAAAGAAGTTAATAATGGAAAAGTTTTTATTAAAGATTGTAGATATACCAGAATAATTGATCCAATCAAAGATTGAAAATTTGAAACAAAAGGAAAATAAATTGTTAGCGTTGTATTACTAAAGATATATTCATATTCTGCGAAGAATATATAGTAAAAATAAACTTAAAACAAATATAATTGGGCTTATAGGATTGAAAGAATATATATTAGCAATAATTGTAAATGCTTTTATAAAAGATTTGGCAAACGAGAAAAATAAAAAAACAATAATTACAAAGGGAAAGGCAATATATGAAGCTTTATGGAAATTATACGAAATTATATAAGAAACTTAACAATTTTTCGAGATAATTAAGCAAATGGAAGTAAAATTAATACAATAACAAGAAAATTACTTTATAAAGCTTATAATTGAAAAGAAATTTGGGCGCTCATTGTTAATTGTAATATTAGAAATGGTATTAGTTAAAAGTAATAATAAAACGCTAATAGGATAAAATAATATCATTAGTACAAAAGTATTCGATATAGAAACAAAGAAAATCGAAAATTCCAAACCAAAGATTAAAAAAAAAAAACTTGCTGTTCAATTGTATATTCCATTAGTACAAAGATAGAATAAAGGGAATACATATCAAGGAAATGGAAATAATAAAGGATCGAATAATTCGCAGATAAGAACAAATTATAATTAGCTTTACAATAATAACAACAATTGAAATCCGAACATTAATACAAATAGAAAAAACAATTTTATTTCTTTAAGATATAAATTGAAAAATCCTTTTATTAATAAATCGAAAAAGTGAAATGGGAAAGACTTTATATATATAATATATGGGAGAATTAATTATATCAAGCTAAATTGTCAAAATCAATCTTTGAAAGTATAGAAGCAAACCTATTTACAATAGATAGTGTACAATGATAAAGATATAAAAACATATAACGCAAAAATAGAGATGGAAATGGTAAATACAATAGCTTTGGTTTATAAAATAAAGTTTAGAATATGCAATTTCAAGATTTTGGATAATAAGATTGTTGAAAAAGACCAAAAAAAAAAAAAGAATAGCAACAAGAAAATGTTGTTGAACAGTTTTATAGCTACAAATAAAACTAGAAAAAAGATAAAGAATAGAAATCGATAAAATGTTGAATAACAATGAAAATAGTTAAGAAAAAGGATGTTCGAATCCAATTGCAACATTGAAGTTTGGGAAGATCGATGAAAGAAAAGTTTAAGAATTAAGGGAAATTATGGGAAGATATAATAAAAGCTTTTTTAAATATAGGGAATTGATAAAGAAGATTAATATGTTTTTGAATTTGTTGGAGCTATTCCAAATAAACCTCAATGCTACAAAAGAATTCCGTTGATTATTAATTAGAAATAACAAAAAGTCATTCAAAAAATCAACAAAAAAAAAAGCAAAAGTTGCAGAAATCGAAAGTGTAGTGGAAAGTCAATTGGTATATTGGCTGGGTGAAATAAAACATTTGATGATTTAGGATATCTTTCAAAGCATTTTGCAAAATAGAAAAGCTTTCCATTTTGCTATTATACTAAAAGGAAAAAACGAAAGAGAAAAGATTGAAAAAGTTATTCTATTAGTTGGAATTACAATTGTAAATCAAAGGTCAAAGTTGAATTTTATTAATAAGGGATTGGTAGAAACTATGAATTACGCTATATATAAGTTGAATTCGAAAGATTCTTTAAAAGTTATAATAGAAACAGCTTATAGAGGGATATCAGAATTGAAATACTTTACAACTTTTGAGGTTAGTGTAAAAAGAATTTAAAAAAAGATATATATTTTTATTAAGCCGTTAAATAAAAAGCTATATAAGGATCTTTAATTACTATTGAAGTTGCTTTAGCTTTATAATATTAATGCAAAAATCAATATACGAAAGTTATAAATCAAAATAAGAACAAAGAAATCTAAGAAAATCAAAATCATGTAATCATTCTTATTCATCCTAGCCAAAAAGTATAACTTGATATTGCAATTTTTGGATAAAATGGGAATAGGGAATGGAAAGGGTAAAGGCATTAGAATCGATATAAAAAAGTATAGGGATTACACAAATAAATCAAAAAGTATAAAAAAAATAAAGAAAGAATCCATAACAGAGGATTCTGAAACAAATATGGATTCGAAAAATTAAAGCGTTAAAAGTATAGAGATAGTAAAGTATAGCTTAATCGACTTAAGAATATCGTTAAAAGTATTATAGAAAAAGGTATATATGATTCAAGAAATTACAAGAAATTTATTATAGAAATAAAGGATAAAGAGGAAATATAAAAAGAAAAAGGGATAGAAAAAAGAGTAAGGTTTAATTTGAAGAAAAAGATTGCAAAATTTAAATTAGATTTTTTGATGGGGAATAGGAAGAAAACAGAGTTGTTATTTGAGAATGCATTAGATAAAGAAGAATACAAATATTCAAAGATCAAATTAAGTGAAAGAAAAGAGAGAGATCAAAATGAATTTATAGCGAAAATAGAGAGCAAACGCGCATATATTGGCTGCTATAATATCCCCATTGAGATAGAGAATCGGCTTTACTCTTTTTCAAATAAACGTATAGTTAAACAGGAATTATCAAATACAAATAATGATATTATATTAGAATGGTTTAATAATAAAGATATTGTATTAGAAGATGCTATTTCTAATAAAGAAGCAAAAAAAAAAGTTATTAGGATATTATATACATAGCAAAATTTGAACGCTAAAGAATTAAAGGAAATCGAAGCGATAGATTTATTTCAGTATAAACTAAGATTATAAGAAGGGATAATATTATGGAAAAACAAAAGACAAAGATAATGGCCGTTAGTATAAGAATATTGGTTTCAAAAGATAGTTCAAAAAGGATTAATATATAGAATATACAAAAAAACCCTATAGGTTAATAAAAAGCTATCAGATTGAAATGCGGATCTTGTATTAGTAACAAAAAACAAATCGGAGAATCTGAATCCTAATGCAAAAGTAAAAGTAATATTCAATTATTGTTAATTAAAAGAAATCATTTCAAAGTGCTATTAAGAGTTATAAACTTGGATTTACAATTATCTGGCGCAGTTAGAATACAAAATATTCAACACTTTCGATTTAAAATATAAGTATTGGGTAATATCGATATACTTTTTTTATAAAAAATACTTTACATTTATTATAGCAAGAGTTGAACAATATCAATTTATCATGCGATAGTATGATATAAGTCACGGTAGTGGGAATCGAGAGACAACATAAACGTATGGTTTAATAGTGTAGGTAGTGGGAACTAGATTCATATAATAAAGAAAAGCTTGATTGACTTGACCTTAAACTTTAATAGTTAAAGGTTTTTATATAAACGTGATATAAAGCAGTAATAGTGCTTTGGTAGAAGTATTACTTTGGTAAAGGATATATAGTCTCTACTATAATGGGGCTAGTATACCCAAATATGGATAAGAAAAAGGAATAAGGAATATGCTAGAAATATAGGAATAACATTAGGGATAGCCATATCCTGTAACACACCCCCTAAAGCGACAATAACATTATTGATCTGCAATATAACAAAAGAAATATATAAACAATAGAATCGCATTGTATAAGTTAACGATATAGATGTTTGTTATTGTATATATATGTTACTAGTAACAATGCGCATAATTTCGGCTAACAATAACTCAATAGCGTCAACAGCGAAGAGAGCAAAGAAATCGTTGTTTGACTACCAAATTAGATCGTTTTTCGATAGCAACTATTGCTTAAATAATAAGCGACGTTGTTTGTAAAGTGTAGTATATCGTAAGTTTAAAACAATAAATACCTGCGCTTTAAACTTAAAACTGTACAATCTCTTTAATATAACCAAATATAGCTTTTCCATGCAATTTAACAACGTATTCCCAGCATTTATTCCATTTTAATTATATAAATAATCTTCGCAATATACACTCTTTTTTTATTCGTCGATTAACTTTTTTTCCAAAAGGTTTTAAACCGTATAAATATTCTTTTTATAAAATGTCTCTATCTTCTAATTCGATTTTGAAAAGGAGAGATACACCGACAAATAGAATGGATTCATTGTTTGTCCCTATCGATTACTTAACAATGATTCTACCTCCCTCCTCCCCTAGTATACAAAAAGAGAAAAAAAAAGAAGAAAAGAAAGAAGAAGAAAAAGAAAATAAAAGCCCTCCGCCTCCTGAAATAACGCTGGTTTGAGGGAAGCCATCAATTGATAACAAGAATAATGATTATATATATTATTGCCTTTAATATAACCTTTACCTAACATTTTCTAGAATTCTTTTTTCAAACGTCTTTGTTAAAGCATTATTACCAATAGCTCCTCCCTCGCTAATAGCTATAGTTGGTCCTGCGAAACATAATATGCGCAAATGTAAGATTAGTACTCCTAAACCTGCTAGTTGCCTGGTATAATACTAATGTGATTTTAGCGTCCGGTTAGATTTGGAGTAGAGGAGAAGGAGGAGGTGGATCTGGACGATCCTACAGATCCTTTTGGTAATAATTACCAGGGTTGTTCACCTTCTCCTTAAAATATTAGTTCTAATGAAAATAAAAAGTTTGTAAAGAATGAGGCGGAAGGAGTTGCAGGTTCTAACATTCGTAATGCTAAGAAAAAGAAAATGGAGATAGTTATGGAGGTAAAGGGAAAGGAAAAAGGGAAAGGAAAAGGAAAAGGAAAAAAAATAAAGGGAAAGGCGTTTAGGCGCAGAAAGCCAAGGATAAGGGGAAAAAGGAATATTGTGCTTTGTATTCAATATATAAGATTGTTGATTGCAGGGCAAAGCGATGGTATATATTATCGCAATGTTAACTCAACCGGTGTAAAATGCTATGGATACTATAATCACTTTTATATTAAATTTCTTAATCATTTTTATGCAATGATGATCAACTTTTTTAAGGTTAAAGCTAAAAGAAAAACAAAATTGATAAATAATTCCATTTTTTATATTAAAAACATAAAAATAACAATTAAATGAAATATAGAAGCTTAAATTGTTTAGGACAATATTAAGGATGATATTGTTTTATCATAAAAAAGAATTGGAGGAGAAGAAAGGGTTGGAAAAGAAGTAGAAGGAGAAGAAAGAAGTAATTGTGAAAAAAAAAAAAGAAAAAAAGAAATTACGTTTAAAGGGTTTAAAGGGTGTAAGCGATACAAGTTCTATTGTAGCGGACCGCTTTGTAAATGCTTTTATAAATCTTATCTCAAAGAGTAACAACAATAACAATAATGACCAAAAAATGCAGGATTTAGTTTAGGCCATCGTTATTAAGCGAAAAGCCAAAAAAAATAGTAAACGATAGAAAAAGGTATTATTATAAAATATATAATATTGAAATACAAGATTTAATCGATTTCTATAATGTATAACTTAGTATTTTGTAAATTAATCAACGATATAAACCTTTCGAATAATTAACGATTCAAATTCTTTGTTAATCCATTTGTAGGTATATCTTTAATTGCTAAATAGAATATTAGAAACCTTCGATTCATATATTCTTAACAAAGCCATATATTTTGAATATCAACGTAATGCAATTTTGTAGTAATACATTCGTTTTCTCCAATAATAAAACAAATAACTTGAATATTATTATAATAAATTGTAATAGGTTTCTATATTATTAAATTAATCTTTTTCAAGAGTTTAAGAGTAATTATAGTCTCTTTAATAATACGTTCAACACTTAAAAGCTTTGCTTTTGTGGTAAATATAATAACAATAGCTTAGCGAAAAGCCTTCCAAATAACAAGGCCTTCAAATAAAAACATAATATATTTTTGTAAGGACCGTTTAGAATCAAAATCATTCGCAAAAGAAATATCGAAATAGGATAAAAATTAAAGTAATGAATCTTCGCTATATTTACAATCTAAATACTTTGTATTCCATAAATATTGTAAATAATGATTTATAGCTTTTATATACTTCTTCGATGGATTAGTTAAATAATGATTTAGTTAAAAAGCTGCAAAAGCAATATCTAATCGAATGATAATAACTGTATAAAATACAAAGCCAACCTTTTCCTAATAAACCTTTATAAATAAAAGAATTGTAATTCCTTTGTATTTAATGAATATTATGGTGAATAAAGGGGTAACGGCGTTGCCATTAGCAAAGCCAAATTTCTTAATTATTTTGGATATATAAATATTATAAATTAACCAGAGTTTGCATAACTTTCAATCCTTTATAATTCGAATTCCCAAAAACTACAAAATATCACCCAAATCGTATAGTTTGTATTTCTTTTTAATTCCTTCGATAATTTTATTAATTGTTTTGATATATTTTCTATAATAAATAATTTGAATATCGTTCACAAAGAAAAATATTGAAATATATTTATTTTGAGTTATATAAATACATAGCTCTTTTTTACATTATACTATACCAAAAAACACAAAGGTAATAATAAATTTCTTATACCACAAAGCAAATGAATCCCGAAGATTATATAAAGTTCGATTAATAATAATATATTTGCCAGGTATTTTATACTTATCCAAAAATAGGTATACTACGGGAATATCACTAGGGTCTTTCATAGCGTTAACGAAAGTATTAATAATATCAAATTGTTTAGTTTCCAAATTGTATTTAGCAACCATAACCATTATAATGCGAAACGATCTAACGGCGAAAGTTACGGCGTAGATAGATTCGATTATACTTTTGTCTTAAAGATTTTCTCGAATTATTAAACGTAAGCGATATCGATTTATATACCCTTCAAAATCGTTTTTGTAATCGAAAACTTATTGAAAAGGAATCGAACAAGTATTGCCCGATCTTGCTTCGATTTTCTTTTAGGTTTATCTATCCTTAAGGTTCTTAATCTTTTTATCGTAATCCTCTTTAAACCAAGGTCCAAAAACATACTTATTTAATTGATCATAAAAGCAAAGAAATAGTGATACAATAGATTTAAATATTTTTGGGAAAACACTTGAAAGTTTTGAAAGCAAAAAAAGGGTTAGTTTGAAACTAATTGCAAAAACAACAATGTTGTAAAGTATAATAAACTTATTCTTTTCCTCCGAATCATCTAAATCATTTTGATCTAACCAGAAAGTATTATAGAATTCGTTTAAAAGGTTATTACCTCGAATTGACCTTAGAAATTGTGCAATAACAATTCCAATAAATGTATTAATCGACTTATTTCCGGTATTCTATTGATATAAACATTGAAAACATTGTATAAAACGTAGTCGATCAACAGGTTAATCAAAACAATTAAGTTGATAATCAGAAAATGATTAGAACTCGTTTGAATTAAGATTAGTTCTGGGTATTTCTACTTGAACTATTCGAGCTTGTTTGAAAAGACAATAGAGATTAAAAACTGAAGCATATTAATCTTGATATTCTTTTATTGTATATGTTTTTGATGGAGATCGAAAAGGTGTAACTGGTTCTTCGATTTTATAAAGCGTAAAAACTTTTGTTAATTCAACAAAAAGCGATTTGTATTAAGAATCTACTTTATTCTTCACTTGACTTAGAATATTAAATGCTTTATTAATAATTACTAAATCTTTATTCTAGAAATTATAAATTTGATTTTAAATTTGAACTAATGCTTTAATGATTTCGTAATCCATTTCATTGCTTTGAATAATCAAGGGTACAACGGGAAAGCATAGGGATCCGCGATTAATAGGATTAATTTGATTATCATTTAGTACATCCTTAATTGCTAATGTTAAACAATTTGGTTGTACTTCAATACTAAGTTTTACCTTTTTTATAGATTCCAAAACTTATAAAATCGATGGAAAAGGTTTCTTTAAATTGTTGTAGTCTTTATTACTAGGTAAAGAAACCGGCCCGAGAGATATCGATGTTTTAATACCTTTTAAATTCATTCTCAAGGTTGATATCCCGGTGAGAGTTTCTAGGGTACACGCAGCTTTGGGAACATTTTTATTCTTTTTGTTTATAATTAAAATTGAATTATTTGATTCGTAATTGAATATAACTTTATTAGCATTCGTTTCTTTGAGAATATTAAGCTCTTTGATAAGATTCTTGAAATCGAAATCGGGTATAATATTAGTAATACTGTAAGCTTTGTTTATTCCATAAATATAATATTTATCGAAAGTAATGTTCCGAATAATAATAATTTTATCAAGCTTTGGAATCCAAATCCTGTAGATATGCGTCCCAAACACATACCCAACCAAATACTTAATATAAACTTTCAGATTAGTTTTATATTATTTACTTTTTATATTTGCCTCTTTATCTTTATTTAATAAGTATGCACGATAGCCGTAGCGATATATATCGCTTTAATTAGATCTTAAATCATCTGTAGTAGATTTAACAAGGTTAGGATCGTACCATTGAAAATATTAACGAAACCAGGAATCAAAAACTTTGTTTAAATATTTGAAACCTTTGCTTTTCAAAGGATTTATATTGTAAAAGTAAATGGCGGCTTACACTATCTCCACCTATATTTTATCGGGTAATCCTGAAAAAATCCTTATTTTGATTTGTTTTGTTATAATTTCTTGATTTACACGTTCGGCGCTATTGTTAGGTTTATATGTATAAAAAAATAAGAGTTCAAATTCAAGGCTCTTTTTAACAATCCAATTCTCGAAAATGATATTGCTTTTAATACCAATAACCGATGTATCGTTGTTTTGCTTTATAACGACAATATTGAGTTCATATTTGCGGTGAACTCATGCTACAAAGTTCTGTAGCACCTCGAAAACTTCGATATATATCTTTTGGTTCAAAGTGAAAAAGAATATCTTGCCATTAAACATATTTTTAATAATTAATAACCAAAAAACGCTAGTATATTTACAAAGAAAATCAAAAAGATTTTATTGGATTTTGTAGAAAGGTTTTAAGAAAAGAGAATCATTAGGTTTATGTAAAACGATTTGCTTTGTATGCGTGGTGGTACAATTAATGTAATCGATCCTAGCAATTCCCTTAATTCTAATTCCTTTAGTTATGCGGATTAGATACTTTAAAGCTTCTTTATTTAGATATTTTGCTCTCTTATGCCAAAGCTCGCTAAAATCTTTTTTTGGGATAGGTTGGTTACACGAACGTCGATACGATTGATTGATTTGATAAAAAGCAATCGAATAAACCATTACGATACAATTTATAGGAACAAAGGAAGGGTTAAAAGAATAAGAAGAAGAAATAGGTTTGTATTTAATAATAACTAGCTTATATTTTCGAATGCAATTGGTCAATATATGGTTATTCTTTACAAGCCTAATCCTTAATATATCGTCGCTATTACAAAACCACGCCCCTTTTTTCTTTATAAGAGATTCTGAAATAAGATTGGTATGAAACTCTGGTACAAGAGTTACGTTGTTGAGTACCAAGTCCCTAGTATTAGAACCGAATTCGCTATGTAGAAGGTTTTTGAATATGCGAATGCCTTTATCAAGAATAGGAAAGGAAGTGATTACAGATTTAATAAAATCGTTAGCATTTATTGATCGATATATACCCCTGTTCAAAAGCTTAATATTGTTAACCAAATGTAAGGTATTATAATTATTAAGGAAAGTATTTTGGGAAAGGTAATAAAGAGAAGTTAATAAAGCGGAAGAGTATATATTATTGATATCTTTAGATTTTATTAATGTAGTATTAATAGTAGCTGCAAAAAAAAGGAGGAGTTTCGATTTATTTTTTTTATTAGCAATATTAGGGCTATTAGTAGCATTTAATCAATCTTTCTTTTTCAATGCTTCGCATAAATTCTTTCATTTTGGGTTCTTTAAATATGCTTTAATGTCTTAAACTTTAGTATTATTTAATATAATTTTGTATTAAATGTTATTTTTAGATATAAAAGTTTGTTGTAAACGATAGCATATGTTAGCGGCGTATCGATATCTGCGAAAATCAATGTATTTGCGGCAAAAGCACTTGGACTTGTTGTTGTTGTTGGAAGATTTGTTATTAGATCGAGAGGCTTTATTGAAAGAAGAGGTATTGAATAAAGAAGGATTGGATGAGGAAGGATTGAGTGAAATCGAGTAACTTGAAAGTGTAATATAAACTCCTTTGGAAAGTGCTTTTTTGGCGTTTTGTATTAATAAAAGAAAATCTTATTTAACTTGTTTAAAAGTAAAAGGTTTTTCGTTGATATAAGAAAAAGTAATAACAGTTTTTCGTTATATACCCTTAGCTTAATAAGAATTAAACTTTTTGATTGCGACAAAGAACTTCTTGATAATTAGTAATCCTTTGACATCAAAGATATCGTAAATTACCGCTTTTTGATAGGCAATCCATTACTTCTAAGCTTATTTAATATTATTAATTCGAGCGATAACAATAAATACAAATACATTAAGGTAATCCTTTTGAACTTTTGTAATGGTTTAATCGTTAGTAGGGTAAAGATATGATTTGAAATAGTTGATTATTTGTTGAAATGTGCGGCCATCCCTTGCGCCCATTTGAAGATCCATTAGATAAACAAAATTAATTATTGTAGTTATTCAAATATATATATCCCGGTACTTTTTATATTTCGAATTGTATTCCTTTTTGTGGTTACAATAGTCGGCTTTTTGAATCGTATACTTTTCTAAAGCATTCTTTGAAGTTAAGTAGCCAGAGTGTTCAGGTCGAATTAAGGAAGAAGCCTTCGATTCTGGGGCCTTTTTTATAACAATGTTTGCAGTGAGCCCTGCAATAGCGGACTTATATTCAACGATATTCTTTACGAATTTCGCAATATGTTCGCGATTCAATTGATTAGCCATTGTTTCAGGGGTAGAAGGAAAAGGTTTTGGGACAGTTAACCAGTTGATAAGTTTGTGGTTAGGTGAAAACTTAACATCAGGATTGAAAGTATTTTAAAGGTTGTACGAAGTATAAAAACTTTGTAATCCGATGTATCATTCTGGCTAATCATTGCTGGTATTGAGCTTGACAGGGATAAACACTATAATAAAAATGGTAAAGTTTGGATAAAAACTAATAATAGAATTTGAAAATGTTGAAAAGGTAAAAAGAGTATAAAAATTGTGAAAATATTAATTAAAGCGATAATAAGATATTAGCAATATTAAGAGTTAACCGGGCTTATAACTATTATACGATAGTATAATATAAATCATAATAATGAGAATCGAGAGATAATATAAACGTATGGTTTAATAGTATAAATAATAAGAATTAGATTTATATGATAAAGAAAAGTTTGATTGATTTGATTTTAAACTCTAATAATTAGAGGTCTCTATATAAACGTGATATGAGGCAGTAATAATGCTTTGGTAGAAGTATTACCTCGGTAAAGGATATGTAGCCTTTACTATGATGGGGCTAGTATACCCAAATACGGATAAGAAAGAGGAGTAAGGAATATGCTAGAAGTATAGGAATAACACCAGGGATAGCTATATCCCGTGATACAATTTACAAGGATACTACAAAGAACTTTAATAATAAATTTTTTGTTTATCGAAATGATATATATTGTATTAGAATATATTCCGCTATTATTAAGGATTTGGTCGAATTTTGGCGATTTGCTAAATATTAATTATATTGGCCAAAAGTTAAAGTATACTTTTGTTAATCTTGAAATTGGTTGTACAAATGGACAGAGGATTATAACCATGTATATGGCTAATATTCATTATACATTTTACAATATTAAATATGCAAATTATATATATTACACTTTATATTCTAATTCTTTAAATTTTATTAACGATTTATTTGTTTATATAGATCCTCAATTTCAATACTATTTATAATTCTCAAATATAATTAAACAATCTAAGGTTTTGTTTGATGGATCAAAACTATCTTTTATAATAAAAAAGAATCCAAAAGATTTGCTCAAATGTATATTCTATATAAACGATATTTTCGTAGGTTTTGAATTTTTTGAGGATATGTTCGATTTTATTTATTATTACTTTTTCCTTAGAATTAAGTGAACGAAATTGAAATTATTATTCAAAAAACTTAAGCTTTTTATATTAAAAATGGTTGTATTAGGGATATATTATAAAGTTGGCGGAAAAATCCTTATCAAAAAATCAAAAGCAAAAAAGATTAAGAAATGGTTGATATTAACAAGCAAAAAGGATGTTTTATATTTTGTGGAAGCAATTGATATTACAAAAAGATAGATAAAGAATTTTGTAGAATTAAAACAATCATTATTGAAATTAACAGAAAACGTCGAATAGAAATAAAAAGAAACAAAACAATTATTTTTCGATTTCTTTAAAGAAATATATTCGTTAATAATAAAGATATTTAGATATAAGTTAAATCGAAAGGTTACAATCTATTCAAACGCTAATAGCTATAATACAGGCTATATTATTACGCAGAAGAGAAAAGAAGTAAAAGTTCCCATTCTATACAATACGTTTACTTTTACAAAAGCACAATGGAATTATAGAATATACAAAAGAGAGCTATATACGATTATAGAATTCGCGCGAAAATACAAATATATATTGCGGAGTTTAGGTTCAAAGAATATAATCAAAACGGATTATTAATTATTGTCCTTTTTTCTCGAATCCAGCTTTTATAAAAGGATTTATACGAAATGGGTTATAGAATTAAGGCAATTAAATATTAAAATAAAGTATATTCCAAATCCAAAAAATGTTATTGCAAATGCATTATCGAGAATAATATTCACAAACAAGAATTGCAAAGCAATACCAGAATTTAAAAATTTGGAATAGATAATAAAAGAAAGAAACAAACAAAAATAAGTATAGAAAGATAAGAAAAAAGAATATAAAAAGATACTAAAAAAGATTAAGGATTCGAATAAAATACATTAAACAAGGGTTGAATTCCAAAAAGATTATAATATCAAAGAAAGTTATAAAAGTGATCGATTTATCAATCTATTAAAAATGGAATCAAGGTTTTCGAAATTAAGTAAAACCAGGATTATATTTGAAAATAACAGGCAAAGTAAATTAGTATCCATAAAATCGAGAGCGAAACCTGCAAGATTGGAAAATATATGTTTAAAATCAAGGATTAAAGAATCCAAAAAAGCAATTTATTCTGAATCCAAATACAACAAATTTGAATAGTATAAGGATATATTTAGATTTCTCAAATACTAAAAGATGCTATTGAATTTGAGGAGATTGCAGTTGGCATTGTTTTTCAAAAGGTTCAAATCCTTCTTTTTGGAGTTAGGAATTTTATATTATATTTGAAGGGGAAAAGCGAAAAGATATATTACAAAAAATGAAGTATTTTAAGTTTTATACAAAGTTTATAACAAAGAAAACTATTTCGCAATGGGAATAGTAATAAAGAAGCTAGTTAACCTTTTCTGGTTAAAAATAAAAATCGATATTAAAGATTATATTTTAGAGTATTTGAAATATGCAAAATATAAGTATGCTTTAAGATTGCAAACTTTAAACAAAATGTTTATATAAATTCCAATGGATTGTTTGAGAGCAGATTTTATAAGCTTTTTTCCAATTTGTATATTCGAAAATGTCGATTATAAATATATTCTGTTTATAATGAATTATTTTTCGAGATACGTTTGAGCATTCGCTTGTAAGGTAGATAACGGCAACAAAGTAATACATTGTATCAAGAAAATAATAAAGGTTTACAAAGTTTCTATAGAATTCTATATAGATTCGGGATTACATTTTGGAAAGTTAACAAAAGAATTTGTGGAAAAACAGGGAGCAATATAGATCAATTTGCCAATAGTTGCAAAAAAAGCAATAGAAATAGCAAAAAAAGCTATGGGAATTATTCAACAAATATTAGAAAAATCAACAAAAGAGAAGAATTGAATAAAATCGTTAAAACAAACTGCAATAAAAATAAATAGAAGAAATATTGTATATTTGGGATTCTTTTCAAACCAAATTTTCCTGGGATTTTAGTTTATATTTGAATTGAAAGCGAACTTTCCCAACTATTAGAGAAAGGTTTTAATTTATACTTTAAGAAATAAAGAAGGGATTCTAAAAGAAAAGAAAAAAAACAAAGAATTAGAAATAATTTTCGAATATATAATAACGAAGAAAGCAACGGTAAAGAAAGTATTGTTTTTATCAAACTAAGCAAAGGATTGAACAAAGGAAAACTATAATAAAGGAATAAAGAAAAAGATATTTGGGAAAAGGGATTTAGTAATATTTTATGATTCAAAATCAATAGGACAAAAGTTTAAACCAAGATAGAAAGGCTTATTTGTAATAGAAGATTTTGGGGGAGATTATAAGAAATCATACAAATTATAATAAATTAATGAAGCGAAAATTCCGAGAATGTATTATAGGGATTATATAAAACTATTCAAATTGCGAGAAAGCTATTTGATAACAAAGAAGAAAGAAAATCTTTCTACTTATCAAAATATCAAAGCGCGAAATGGAAATAGAAAACTCTCGAAAATGGT
Source organism: Monilinia aucupariae (assembly GCA_002162555.1). NCBI lineage: Eukaryota > Fungi > Ascomycota > Leotiomycetes > Helotiales > Sclerotiniaceae > Monilinia > Monilinia aucupariae. The sequence goes on from NGKF01000005.1 coordinate 1,985,662, forward strand.
GAGAAAAATAAAGAAAGTTTCAAGGATTAGAGAAAAAAGTAAAGAAAGAGGATAAAAAAAAAAAAAAATGATAAATTTTGGTAGGAGTTTTAATAGAATTGAAAAGTATCAACAAGGTTTACATTGAAGTATACAAAAGTTAACTAAAAAAGCAGATTAAGGAGAATATAAAAGAGTTTACGAATGGGGGATTATAAAATAGTTTTACTAGGGCGCTAAAAATGGGACTTTAAACGCTAATAACAAATCGCGTGGTTGCTTTTAAATGGCCCCCCCAATAGAAATAACAAGTGCTTTATTATGATGGTTCTTACCCCATTTAGCTTAGTTTCCTTATATATAAATAGGGCCTAACCCACTTAGGTCTTTCATAATAATACATCCCACTTTTCTTCTTTAAAAGAATCCAATTTCTGGGCCACACATCCGTATGCATAGCACACCTAGGCCGCTACACGCCACATATCACTCGATTTGACTTTCTTCTGCTCCATTCTTCATCAAGTACCGCTCCTGCCTGTCTCACTCATATCACTAATAATCATATGTTGACATGACATTTGAAAGTTATTAGTAAGAACATGCCTATTCAGACGACACCGACTCAATTCAAAGTTCAAACGTCACAGGCATGACTAACGTCAACTTGAATGACTTGACCGCTGACTTCTTTATGATACTCTTCTCACCTCTCATATGCGAGGATGATTCAAATATCCGTATCAGGCAGAAAGGAACAAGAAAAAGCAACCAGAGGACGCGCCACCCGCAAAGCTACCAAATCACGCACTGGCACTGGACACTTTGAAATCTCACAAGCGACACAAGCAATAAGCCACTTTCAGAATTCCCCTCACATCTTATCCATGGCCAAATACTTCGGTCTGCTTCAACAGAATGTAGGTTAGACGGCACTTGTATGATACTGGTCCGACGTCCCGTATGATGGGACTTGTGCTCATTTCAATCTCTGGTAGAAAGCTAGAGCCCAATCCTGCTACGGTCGGTTCGGTCCGTCACCCTCCGTAATGATTTGCAGCCACTAAAATCAATTCCGGTGGGAGAACTAATCTTACTCATCCTCGAGTTTTTCTTAACTAGAGTGCAATAGTGGTGCACGTGTGGTCCCAGCCGTGGCCCTGAGTATTGATCCAATTGGTCTTTACCCTATCCTTCATTCACACGCTATGGATGTATTCATCTATTCATTGCTCTTAGCCTTTAGTTGCAGATGCGCCCTATTAGCTACTTCCAAGTTTCAAGGTTGCTCACGGTCACATATGTTACTTTGGATAATACCCCATCATTCCCCAGATCGAACAACCTTACGCGTCTCGTGCCTTGGAAATCCGTAAATGTTCTCGAATGAAGTTGAAGAACACAGTCGGGGTGAGAGAGGGAGAGAGCGATGCTTACGGATTCGTAACCTTGTCCGTTTATCACATCTAAATGAAATTTGAAGTCAGATTTCGTTGCTCGCTTGAGAAATGCGATGAAACTTGCAGCCCTACATTATACATGATCATGCTTATTGATCTCCAACACACTCAATATTCATGTGCAGTCTACATTCTAAATCGTGATAGAAATCACCGAATCAGGTACGTATCCCGAGATATCCATGCCGCAGATTTCTCAGCCTCAGGCGTTACGCACGCAGTTATGCTCTCACGTCATCTTCCCCTCAACGAGATTAGTCTTGCATGGAATAAAGTCGGATTATCTGGAGTAGTCAACGCAAATTACAAGGAGATAGCCTTCCACTTTGTGAGTTCTGATACTCTTGCGTGGGAGATACTTCGCCATTTCGGCTCAGAGTTTGCAACTCTCATCGTACCGACCTTCTGAATTCACATGCAAGTCTCAACATGCCGAAAGAAAGTCATCGTATTTGGAAGTCATGTGGGTGGCATGAATGGCTACAATCAAGGGATCGACCATACTGTCTCCTTCACCCAAGATTTACCCATTTCTTACTTTGAACGTAAGCTTTCTCACGAGAAAACTGATTCATGTGAATGCGTATCCGGAAAGTCTGATGGATTAATGTTCAACCTCGGTCAATGTATGACAACTGCGGGAGTGGCGAAAGTTGGGGATTAAGGTAGGTAGAAGCTTGTTCCCAATTTCCTCGAAGCTCTGAGCCACTCCTCATCTCCCGATCACTTATCACGGATTAAAGTCCTGGTATGGAAGTCTAGCCTAACTGTTATACTGCAAGAGCTCTGGATATCCTGGCAAGTGCGGCAGCTTCGTCCTGCCACGAGATCTGGGCCACAGTTTGCATCCTGGGATATTCCTAAGCGAAGCAAACATCTAGAATGACTGAGCTAAAATTAGTCACTGCTATTTCCATTGCGCGACATCAGAAAATAGAGGGAAATTAACGAATTGGAATACCATGAGTCCATGACGCCACGCACCATGGAATTGGTAGCAAGAATCATCTTGCCATAAACCATCCTAGCATTGACGTCTCTACCTTTGTTCCCCTGAATCTCGTTATGCTTTGGATGAATCACACAATATAGATAAGTTTACGAGAAATCTCGTAGGTCTAAGACTGCTTGTTGCTAGTGTTTTTTATCTCCATACTGGAGGAACTGCGAATGATGACCTTTCTCTCATGTAAATAATTTGCTTCCATCCCGTCCCTGCATCTCCCCTTTTTGGTTGACAAATTACTACTTGCGATATCCCCTCTTCACACAGACTCCTTCCACCTTTCACATGAAAGACTGGCCGTTTTTATTCTATCCCCTCTTCTCCCACCCGCCGCCATCTTTCATACCCCTACTTCCCTTTCTCTCAAAACCCAGTATCTATCAGTTTCTCAACCTTGAAATATGTTCATCCTGAATATGCTTGATGGTTCTTTCGGCCTGTCTGAATGAGTTCCTCCTTTGCTTTCCACGCGGGCACTTTTCCTCGAATTCCCAGATGCCTTTGGCTTCACCAGAGTAATTCTGTACTAGAACATATATAGAACCAAATCGTCTCTCATCTCCTCTAACCAGCTTGACGAGCTCTTCGCCACGACTGCCTTCAATTGCAAAGCAAAGATTAGCTTGTCTTTCAGAACCCCTGAAGAATATCGATGGAGCGTTTGGCGCGAATATCCTTTTCCACATCTTCCAATCTTGGCCAAAGTGCAGTGAGTGCTCTAACGTGAAGAGCGATCTGATCACCGAGGTAGTGGCGAATTCCATATGATACGTATGAATTCAGGGCAAAAGTACAATGGATTGTAACTGGGAATCCACATAGCCTGTGATGATGTCTGAGTAACCATTATCGTACCTTCCAGTCGTTCCACCAAACGACAGAACGCATCCGGGTCAGCACCAACACCATCGATCGATGTTCGACCGAAACATCAATCGGTCCAAACCGGTCCGTGGTACTAACCAGTTTACCTCTGCAGTCACAGCACATCCCGCACCCCATCTCCCCTCAATGCGGCAACCAGAAATCGAGTCTTTCCCTCCTTCCCCCCCTTCGCAAGCAAGAAAATCAAGAATCTAAGGATTGAGTTCGGGATTCCGTCTGCCCTCAATCGCAGAACGGGAGCTGACGAGTTCCCGTGATCATCTGCTGTCAGGTTCCGAGTTGACGATCCTATGGCCTGAAGATTTGACTGCGCGACCTGGCTTCGCATCTTGTGCGTGGCACGCCCGCAGCATATTTGGTACTTCCTCCTTGCGAGAGGTCTCGGCTACGCATTGCGCCGGGGTGGGAAGGAGACCGGAGACCAGTTCGGAGGTGGGTATTCAATGGGGCGCGGGTGAGAATTCTGGCTTCCCTGCATTGCGGATTGCTGACCGTGGTGCGTCTGCGGTGGAGTTTTAGTTTTGATGTCATGTTTTGCCATCTGGATGGGTATCGAGTAGAGGTATCGGCGTTATTCTCGACGAAAGATTCGTCTAGAGTGTGAAGATACGAGAGTGGAACGTTGGTCGGGGATCTCTTGGTATGCGAATGTAAGGTCTTGAGTTGATCTGATCGCGGCTGATCCAATGAATAAGAATAGGAATGTGAGAGAGAAGTCTTTTTAATATTATCATCTTCTTCCTGTTCATTCTCCTCCATGTGATTATTATCTCCGTTGCTGAATCTTGTCTCGTCTACTTCTTCCTCTTCACCGTCACTCTCCTCCGTATAACTCTTTTCTCCTTCGCTCAATCGTACCTCGTCATCTTCATCTTCTTCATCTTCTTCATCTTCTTCATCTTCTTCATCTTCTTCATCTTCTTCATCTTCTTCATCTTCTTCATCTTCTTCATCTTCTTCATCTTCTTCATCTTCTTCATCTTCTTCATCTTCTTCATCTTCTTCATCTTCTTCATCTTCTTCTTCTTCTTCTTCTCCCCCTCCTCCTCCTCCTCCTCCTCCACACCCCTCAATTTCCCCCTCACTAAACCTCACCGTCCTATCCCCCCAGCCTCAACCCACAGCCAAAACCCAAAACTTCGACCTTCAGCTGCACCCCCTTCTCAGCCCAAAAGCAGCAACTCCACCTTACCCAACGACCAGAATCACCGCTAAAATCCACTCCAAGCGGTATCTCCACTGAGTTAACAATACCGGCGGTTCTTGATTCATTCCCGATGGCGAGAATTGAGATTCTCTCGCTAGGAATAGGACGTGCGCATGATTGTTTTTCGTTAAGTTTCCTCTCCCTGTCCCTCATCCTCTCATCCTTCTTTTCTTTCCCGCCAGAAATCAAGCCGTGTACCCGCGACTCTTCCGCACCTCCTGTTTGCAGATCGCTAGTGGCGCGAGCGCGTTACGTTTTGGTGGGGATGGGGACTGAGGGGGCTGCTGCTTGTTTGCTGTTGCGATTGCCCGTTTCGAATCGATGTTTTGAGTTTGGGGTTCGTTTCTTTGATTAAGGGTTGTATTTGTTATATTTGGATGGTTTATTTGTTTGTATTGTGAAAAGGGAAAAGAAAAGAAAGGAAAAAAAAAGGAAAAGAAAAGAAAAGAAAGGAAAGGAAAGGAAAGGAAAGGAAAGGAAAGGAAAGGAAAGGAAAGGAAGGGAAGGGAAAGTGTGAGTGAGTTGGAGCAAAGACTAGAGATGCAGAACCAATGTGATATTCCCACCGTTCCCTTCTTTTCGATGATGCAACCTCGAATCAATCAACCAACCAACTAACTAACCAAATCAAACAATAAAAAATCCAAGAAAACTAAATAGCCCATGAAGAAGGAAAAGTAAGAGGCAAAAGTAGAAACTCCACCTTATTTGCAAAAGTAGCTTATCAACTCATGGATGGGAATCAATCTGTGCGCGTATCTATGCTGTATTAACTTTCTACGCCGGAGAGACGTGGATTGGAAGAGGAGGAGGGGG
>NGKF01000005.1:1991524-2023607 GCA_002162555.1 Monilinia aucupariae
AAATATCCGTCTAAACATTATCTCATCTCTTTACACCTCCAAGTGCCCCCCCAAAAAATCTGTTGCTTAATCAATGGAACCGCCGTCGATCGTCCAAGTCTCATCTACAAGCCTCTCGCTCATCCCTTGCAATTGGAACCAACCAGCAACGCCTGCCCCATGGAAAACAGAGATAGCACCAAACCAACGCATTGGTATCATCAAAAAGTGCCCGACTCTTACTCATCGATTCAAATCAAGGCAACCCCAAGCCCATCCACCTCCTTCAGGGCAATCAATACAGTCCCCTCCCACTGGCCAACCTCACAAAACTATATGGAACATTCTGTCCCACCAATAAACGCAAAGTCTCGACGGTCGTGAACGCACTGGTATCCGCCACCCCATACGCGGTCCATCCACATCTTTCTGCGAAGACCAATGGATCGCCTCTCCTTGGGCCATTCGCTAGGTCAACAAATACTTTTCCCTGGCCACGAGAGTCCCTTCCATTACTAAAGTATCTCAGGAGAGGCTGCACAAGGTGCGTCTTCTCCGGCGGTAGCGCCGAGATGATGGCGAATGGGATGTCGGATTTGGTAACACTCTCCTTGGAGGTAAAAGGTTCGACACCCGCCGCCAGCGGCCCTTGGACTTTAAACCCGACCGTGTAAATCTTCCCGATATTCAGGCTCCGCAGCGCAAAGATCACCGACTTGGCGTCTTCCCCATTGCTCGACAGAATAATCGCGGCTCGGTCTTTGTATGCCGACGGAGCAAAATCACGTGTGAGGGTTGCTCGAATCCCTTTCCATGTCGCGTTATCTCCTATGAAAGTTGATGATTCGCCTTCTCCTCGAACGACGATAGTATCTACAGCTCCGATTGTACGTGCTGCATCGGATAGCATAGGTATGGATGGTTGAGAGGATGGAAGGGGTGGACTGATGTATGCGCCGCCAAAGCTAGGTTGTAAACAGAAGGCTTCAACGGAACCTTCAAAGCCTCGGTCGACGGATATCAAGTTATGTGGCAAGCCTAGTTCGTTGAAACACTTTTCGAAAAAGGTTGCTTGCGGTGTCGAGCGAAAGGGTTCGATGGCATAGATATCTTTCTTTGGGAGTTGACCCATGGTTGCAAGAGCGGCGCTGATCTCTGCAGCACTCATTTGACCAGGAGCAGCGACGATCGGTAGAAGAGGATGGGTGATAGGCGAGAAGACGGTATTAAGAGCTCGAGATAATTGACCAAGTTGTCCCATATTGACTGCAGATAATGGAGGACCATCAGGATTGTTGGCTCTGATTTGAGAACGAAAGTACTCAAGTTCGTAGTTCTCGGACATGGAATCGATGATTGTGATCATCTTGACAATGTCTCCATATTTTCGACTCTCTTGAAAGATATTTTGGGCTTGAATCGATGGCCATTTGAAGGTTCCCGAGAAATCATGAAATGCCGAAATGATCCTACTGTTCCCTCTTTGCTCAAATAGTTTCTTTCGGATGTCTTCTGGCAACCAAACCTCAACATCAATATATTCGCATCCCCACTGTATGGCGCGATAGAGGTACTCGTAGTAAAGCTCTGGATTATCCATAGGAAATCGACCGTTCTCTCTCGTACATCTTGTCGTAAATATTATGGGTAATTCTGTACGCTGTCTCAGTAGCATAACTTGTTCCCCAACATAACTCAAACTGGGTACAGAATTGAAAGTTCCATCCGTCAAGCCTTCCCTTAATAAATCAACACGAATTTCTACTGCATCCGATCCAACAGATAGTATATCCAAATTAGACAATGCCGTCCTGACATCAGGGAATGTTGTTGATATGAAAGAAGTTCTTGGTTTCGTAATGAGCGCCTCATGATGACTTATTTGGCCCAGAATGAATGAGATGAATCGTGAAAGATCTCTTCGAAAGACCGGTGTCTCCGTGTAGAGAAATTCGTAATCCGTGGAAGCGGATAAATCCAGATCTGGTGGCATCCCCAAAGCCACACAATGGGCATTGATGGCGACGATCAATGATCGATCCCTGGATCTAATATCCTTCTTTGCATCACTTGCTGCTATTCCTATCACAGTTCCATGCTCTTCAATTCCAACAGCCGAGAAGCTGGGGGCCATTCGATATGGCTTTCCGAGTACATCCGCAAAAACAGGAACAATCCTATCTTGTCCTTGCCCGTAAATAATAACAACTATCCTCTCATCCCCCGTACCAGCTTTCGTCCCATTAATGATTCCATTTGTACTCTTCGGCCGAGTGGGCGTTGGAGCTGATTGTTGCTGCTTGCTTGCCATAGAATCGCTGGATTTTTCCAACGGACAGACGGGATGAATCTTTAGGAAGTCCTTTATATTCCTGAGGATCCTGAACGAAAGCTTCTTTTTCGAATAATTTTGCCGGTCCTTTTCAAAGTGGTCGGGGTGAGGTTGTACCTGGGCATACGAAGTACAGGCTCAAAGTAATTTTAAGCGGTACGATATTAACCTTAATGACGGTTAAAAAGAAGGTTGAGATTGTAATATCGATATCGTTCTTCCGATATCAAATGTGTCGCCTTTTGGGTATGGTATGGTCTGGTATGGTCTGGTCTGGTCCAGTCGTATCAAGGTTTGGATAAAATCGATCCTACACTCAATCTCTCTGTACTACATGGCAGCCCGTGATCTTTAAGGAATGGTGTGGAGTTTATGGTGATAGACATTCGCGGTAGAAAGTCAAAACTTGGTACTGTAGAGAAATCTCTGAGACGAGATGATAAGGGGTGCAGGCAAAATGGTCTAAATGGTAAATCTGCTGTCGAGAATTTTCATGCACTGCACTGCACTGCACTGCAATACAATATTGAATTTAGAGTTGTGTGATTATTGAATGTTTGCTGCCGCTGCACGGAGTAGTCTTTTTCGAGTAGGGGAGGGATGTCGAAATTTCGCCGGAGAGTTGTGATGAGATTTTGAGGAGGGTCAAGAAGAAGGCTGACTGAAGTGATGATGATGGTGATGAACCATTGAACGAACGAAGAGCTCATACAACAGACGGAGAATTAGTAAACGGAGTTGATGATTCGTTTAGTCAATGGCTTTTAGATTCTCTTATGTTATGGTATCATATACTCGCAGTATGATCTGTTATGTCAAGGTTACTGTCCTCCATGTACTGCGCAGTATTCCATCTGAGAATATATTCTTTCGGGATTGAATAGCCACAAATACCGATCGATCATGGGGGGAAAAAGGAAAGGAAAATGAGTAATGGATTCTTTTCCGGTGAAGATTGTTCCACCGAAAAGGTAGCTCTGCTTTCTTATAGGACCCGGGTCTGGCTACCTATAAATCTGATGTCAATAGGTTCAGATACCCTATGTTTAGATACCTATGTTGTTAAACTGGGGAGAAGTTCCAAGGGAAAGATGGGGAGTTTGGAGAAGTGGAGATGAACTCTGTCGGTAACCAGGGGGTAATAATATTCCGCCAATGATGTTGACGACGAGAGAAAAATTGATGGATGTTTGATTCTATTAGAAGATGTGTGTAATGGATAAACCCTTAATTTCATTCAAATCTTAATATACTTGAGTATTTGTTCTGATTAGACAACTGATTAAAGGCATTAATGATTGTATGTATGTATACATATGAGTTAGATGTATATGAGATATTGTTACTAGATGTAATATGGGAGCTAGATGTACGGGTATGTGAGTTAGATGTATATGAGTTATCAGAAAGAGAGAGACATGAATTAGACGCATATATTTATATAGGCATATAAGTATATAAGTTATTAGATGCATTCATCTATACTCGTATACTTGTTGCGTACTGTTAACAATTCATGAGACCTTATTCGTACACCCATCCACATTCAAGGTCATCAATGAGTAAGGGCTAGTTTGGATGCACAATTTGCTCCATAATATGTTAAAAAAGCGACAGATGTTTTAATAGCATATTTGAAGATCACGAATCGATTGCATAATAATCAATCTATTTAAAAATCTATTGATTTTAAAATCAATTTTAAATTAATTTTAAAATTCTATACAAAGCATTTGAATGGTTAGAAATTTAAACTTTAAAATTTTTATTTTAAAATATTTCAAATTTATAAAGTATTTTATTTAAATTTATAGAGTATAATGCTTATTAAAGCTTATAAATTAAACAGATTATATAACGAATTATTGCGAGGCTAGTTTTTCTAATTCTTGCTTTTCAATCCGCAAGTACATTTTACATACAAAAATACAAATTATTTAATACGATTTTTCAACTTTTAATTAAACCTGTTGTAATCACGTGTAGCGCTATACCTAGTTAGGTGTCTCCACCTCATATACTCAGTAGAACACATATGCCACTTCTAGCATATTAGACAATATACACTGTTACCACTACAATAGGTTATGACCCTGTCAGGAACGACCGTACAGTAGTCCGTGCGCCGCACTAGGCCTAACTAGATAAGTAGAATCCCTCTCGGGATTCTACTTCTCTTCTTCATAGAAATCTACCATTTCTACTCGATCCCTAGTTTAGCATTCCGTAACAAAGATTTCTATCTTATATTGTATTAGGTTTATCGAATAGAATTTGAACAAAACTATATACAATCGAATATCGAATACCGAATAAATTCACGATAATAAATAGAAAACTTCAAAATCAAATAAACCAAATAAACCAATTCAAATAACAACTCAAAAACCAATTATCTTTATACCAAAAAAAGAAAAAAACTTTATTTATAAAGAAAAGAACCATTGAAATCAATGGATTAGCAATATATATGGTTATAAACGAAAACTAGAAAAATATAATCGAAGTAACAAACGAACTTTTAAATTTTATTAGCAATATATAACAACGATCGAAATTGGACTTTAGGGATAGCTTAATTAATCAAAGAAGATATATTACATTTGAAAAAGAAAACAAAGATTTTATCAATTCATTAGATTTTGAAGAATTGTTAATACTTTAAACAAGAATAGAAAATTTATATTAAAAAAACTCAACAAAAAAGAAATTATTTTTATTATCAAATTTGTCCTAAAACTTACAAAAAATAATTGCAGAACAATATTGAAAAATCGAAACATTGAAAAAACGAAAACGAAACCAAGAAAAGAGATTGGTTATTATAGAAAAACAAATAGCAATATTCTTAATGGAGAGAAGTAAATCATTAAAAGCAGAATTAAAAAGAATTCAAATATCCAATGTATTTATAAAGCTTAAATCTATAAAATAATTACTAAAAACTATTAAAAAACCAATAACAATATTGAGAATATTAAACGGAAATATTTTATTATAGAATATTGTATTATGGGATAAACCGAAAACAAAAGCATTTAATCCTTTGGAAGCAGAAAAAGGAGATGTAAAAATCTAGATAATGGAGTTAGAAAATTACTTCATATTGAAAAGGATTCATAATATAATAAATCAAACAACAATAACCCGGAACTACATTACAGGATTCATTAAACAAAGGATCCAAATGATTAGATTTAATAATAATATTACAATCTCTACAAAATTTACAAATTAGGTACTATTGAAAAATTGATTGTTTTTAGAGTATAGATTTATAAATACTGGATTAAAAGCAGATTTAAAAATGACAAACGCAAAAATAAAAGAAAGACAATTAGTGCAAAATTGGAACAACTATTTCGAATTATTATTACAAAATATAACATAATATAACGAAGAAAAAGCAATAGCTTTAAATTATAAAATAAAGCTAATACAAATCATTTTAAAAAGAATGTATATAGATTTAAACGGCCAATTGCTAGCGAATTATAAGGGTTTGAAAATCGCAATACAAAACGCAAAAAACTCGATTTGAGCAAAGACAAAATTATTCTCCAAAATCATATTCGATATTAAAGTTTCATAAAAACCAATATCGAAAACAAACGCGTTAAGTATATTAAGTTTATATACAACAAACAATAATCCGAATACAATAAAAAGAATTTGATATCTAAAGATATTACAAAAGCAAAGAAAAAAGGCTTGTACTAAGAAATCTTATTTCCATTGTAGTAGTATAGATCATTGAATAAATGATTATACAAAGAAACCAAAAGATTCAAAAAACGAGAACCTTTTTCGTTTGTAAAAACAACGGAAAAAGGGGTTAAAGGCTTTCAAACCCAAAATGATCCAAAAAGAAATCGAAATTCAAAGGAAAACGGGAACAAAAATTAACAAACATTCGATTATTTGCAAATATCAAATACAAATTCAATTTTTCAAACAACAATAGTGGAATTCACAATAATCGAAGAAAACAAAGTTTCTTTCGTAGCCATTATAGATTTAGAAGCAATCGCAAACTTTATTATAAAAGAAATAGTGGGACAAATAAAATATAAAAATTCAAATTTGTATTGCCTAGCAATAAAAGATATAAAAGGGAATATATTAAAACTAATATCAAAATCAATTTCAAAAACTATATAGTTAAATTGCTTGTTAATGCAAAATCCAGGAATAACCATATTTAGGGAAATAACTTTAATAATAAAAGATATCATTTTAGAATTACCATAATTAAGGAAATTCAACCCAAAAATAGATTAGAAAACAAAAGAATTGTTAAGATATGATTAAACGAAAAAATACATTTCTAAAACGGATACTATTGAGTTCGTTAATTTAATGAATAATGTATCAAATATGAAAGAGCAAATGGATAAGGATATATTCACAATATATTTTTGGGCTTTAATAGAAAATCAAATAGAACCCGAAACGATACAACAAATAATCCCAGAATAATACAAAGAATTCATAAATGTTTTTAGCAAAAAAGAAACAGAAAAACTACCTCCATATAGAATAGAACTAGATTATAAAATAAATTTGAGAAAAGGAACAATACCACTATTCGGACCGATTTACAATTTGTTGAAATACAAATTGGAGATACTTAGAAAATATATCGACAAAATAATATCAATAAGCTTTATTAGACCATCAAAATCGAAAGCGGAAGTATCAATTTTATTTATTAGTAAAAAAGGAATAATAGAATTAAAACCTTATATAGATTTCAAAGATTTAAACAAAATAACGATACTAAACAAATACTCAATTCCGTTGATATTAGAAATATTGAACAAATTAGAAAAAGCGAAACTATTTACAAAACTTGATCTTAGAGAAGCATACAATTTGATACGCATATACAAAGAACAAAAATGAATAACAGTATTTAGAAATCGTTTTGGTTCCTTCGAATATTTAGTAATACCATTCGGATTATACAATATGTTAACAACATTTCAAAATTATATCGATAAATGTTTGAAAAAGTTTGTGGATAAGATAATTATTGTATATCTGGATGATATCTTAATCTATTCCGCGAATAGTATAAAACATCCAAACTATATAAAATCGGTACTAAAAAAACTAAAAGAATAAAGATTATTTTGTAAACTACGAAAATGCCGATTCTATGTAACGAAAGTAAAATTTCTAGATTATATAGTTTCGGATCGAGGAGTTTCTATAAATCCAGCAAGAGTGGAAGCAATTACAAAATGGCCAACGCTAAAAAGCGTAAAGGAAATATAATTGTTTTTAGGATTCTACAACTTTTACAGAAGATTTATTGTATGCTATAACGATACAGCATTGCTAATAATACAATTAATAAAAGGTGAAAAGAAATGGGATTGGAATAATGAATGCAAACTATTATTTTATAAATTGAAACAATTTTTTACAAAAGCATTATTACTAATACATTTCAAAGCAATATTGGCCAGTTTCTTGGAAACGAATACTTCGATTAGAACAATCTATAGAATTCTGTTACAAAGATAAAAAGATATATACAAACATCCAATCGCATTCTATTCAAAAAAGCTAATATTAGCAAAAATTAATTACATAATATTTGATCAAGAACTACTAGCTATAATAGATTCGATTAAATATTGAAAACATTTTCTGGAAGGAGCCTAATACCAAATTACAATTATATTAGACCATAACAATTTAATACATTTTGTAATATCGAGAATATTAACAAAAAAACAAACAAAATAAACAATAGTATTATTTACAATTGATTTTGTAATAATCTATAGATCAAGGAAGAAAAACCTAGTAGATGGTTTTTCTCAAAAAGCTAATTATTAGAATAAAGATATGGAACTAATGCTTTTATTAAAATTACAAGAACAAATATTGGATTCATTAGTATTGTTGAAAGGATATTAGAATGAGTTATACAAAATTATAGATTGAGTTAAGAAAGCAATCAAAGAAGAAAAAGAACATATATTATAGAAAATCGACAAAATAGACAAAATCTGTTGCAAATTAGAAAAAGAAAAAAAACTATCAATATTACAAACAAACAAACCAAACAAATCCGCGGAGCCACCAAAGCACCAAAACGATCTAATAACGAAAATCAAGAAATTACAGGAAAACAATCCAGATTTAATACAACCGGAATTCTTTATCCACGAAAAGCTATGGTATTATAATAATACACGTTTGTATATACTCTCGAATAAAGAATTGCAAAGATTGCTATTGCAAGAATTCCACGATTTGCTAATAGCAAATCATTTCGGAAAAGTAGTTACAATAGCGTTAATAAAAAGAGTATTATATTGATTAGAAATGGATACTAATATAAAGGATTATACAAAATTATATTTGGTTTATTAAAAGCATAAAAGCTTATATAAAAAGAAATTTGGAGAATTAACCCTAATTCCAATTTCAAATAGACTATAAGATAGAATATCATTGGATTTAATAATAGACTTTCCAATATCCAGATCGAAAGCGGATTTTAGTAGTAATAAAAACAAAAAGAACTCATCTTTATATTTAGTATACAATGTAATTCTAGTAATAACATACAGATTAACAAAGGAAAAAAGATTTATCCTTTGCAAAAAGGATATGACAAATATACAATTTGCGCATTTATTTCTTTGAAAAATATTTGCAAAACAAAATATATTAGATTCGATTATTATAAATAGAGCAAGATTGTTTACAAGCGTATTTTGGAAGGCTTTAACAATTCATTTGCGAACAACCAGAAAAATCTCTACTACATTTTATTCGCAAATTGATAAATCAATGGAAAAGTTAAATCAATTACTGGAAAACTTCCTTAGAATGTTTATTAATTATAAACAAAACGATTAAGCAGATTTATTATACTTGGCCGAATTCGCTTATAATTCAACTCCGTTATCTATAACAAAACTTTTTCCATTCGAAGTAAACGGAAAAATAATATCATCACTTCAAATAAATATAAAAGTTCAATACAAATCAAAAGATGCAATACAATTGGCGAAATAATTAAAAGTTTTATATATAGACCTTATAGCAGACTTTATATATTGCTAAATGTCACGGGATATGGCTATCCCTGGTGTTATTCCTATACTTCTAGTACATTCCTTACTCTTCTTACTTATCCGTATTTGGGTTTATTAACTTTACCATAGTAAAGACTACATATCCTTTATTAAGGTAATACTTTTATCGAAGCATTATTACTGCTTTATATTATATTTATATATAAACCTTTAATTATTAAAATTTAAAGTTAAATCAATTAAGCTTTTCTCTATTATATGAATCTAATTCTTATTATTTACATTATTAAACCATATATTTATATTATTTTTTGATTCTTATTATCATGATTTATATTATATTATTGTATGATAGTTATAAGCCCGGTTAGTTTTTAATATTGCCAATATTTTGTTATCGTTTTAATTAATATTTTTACGATTTTTATACTCTTTTTACTTCTTTAACATTTTCAAATTCTATTATTAATTTTTATCCAAACTTTACCATTTTCATTATAACATTTATTTTTGTTAAGTTTAATATTAGCGATAATTAATCAGAATAGTATATCGGATTATAAAGTCTTTATACTTTGTACAACCTTTAAGACATTTTTAATTTTAATATTAAATTTTCATTTAATTACAAACTTATTAATTAGTTAATTATTTTTGAATTTTTTCCTTTTATCCCTAAAACAATGGTTAATCAGTTGAATTGCAAATATACTACAAAATTTGTAAAAAATATCGTTAAATATAAATTTACTATTATAAAGCTTATTATAAATGTTGTTATAAAAAGGACTTTAGAATTAAAAATTTCTTCTTTAATTTGATCCGAATACCCTGACTATTTAATTCCAAAAGATGCTTTAAAAGAGTATATAATTCGAAAAATCAACTATTATAATTATAAAAAGGAATATAATTTGAAATATAAAAAGTATTGGGATATATATATTTGAATAACTATAACAATTAATTTTGTTTATTTAATAAATCTTTAAATAAATGCAAAGGATGGTTGTACATTTCAACAAATAATAAACTATTTTAAATTATGTCTTTATTTTATCAACGATCAAATTATTATAAGAGTTTAAAAGAATTATTTTAATATATTTATATTTGTTATTATTGCTTGGATTAATAATATTAAATAGATTTAGGAGTAATGGATTACTTATCAAAAAACAATAATTTACAATATTCTTGATATCAAAAAATTATTAACTATCAAAAAGTTCTTTATCACAATTAAAAAGTTCGATTTTTATTAAGCTAAAAATATACAACAAAAAATTATTATTATTTTTTTTTATGTCGATAAAAAGCTTTTTATTTTTAAACAAATTAGGCAAAATTTTCTTTTATTAATACAAAACGCTGAAAGAGCATTTTTTAAAAAAGTTTATGTTATATCTTTAAGTTACTCGATTTCATTTAATCCTTTTTTATCCAATCTTTCTTTATCTAATACCTCTTCTTTCAATAAAGCTTTTCGTTCTAATAACAAATCTTTCAATAACAACAAATCCAAATATTTTTGCCGCAAATACATTGATTTTCGCAAATACCAATACGCCGCTAATATATACTACCGTTTGCAACAAACTTTTATATTTAGGAATAACGTTTAGTATAAAGTTACGCTGGGTGATATCGAGATTCAAAATATTAAGACATATTTAAAGGATTCAAAATGGAAAAACTTATATGAGGCATTGAAAAAGAAAAATTGGTTAAATACTATTAATAGCTTTAATATTGTTAGTAAAGAAGATAAATCGAAACTCCTCCTTTTTTCTATAGCTATTATTAATATTACATTAATAAAATCTAAAAATACCAATGGTATATACTTTTTTGCTTTATTAACTTCTCCTTATTACCTTTTTTAAAGTATTTTCTTTAACAATTGTAATACTTTGCATTTGGTTAACAATATTAAGCTTTTGAATGGGGATGTATATCGATCAGCAAATACCAACGATTTTATTAAATCTATAACTACTTCCTTTTTTGTTCTTGGTAAAAGCATTTGCATATTTAAAAACCTTTTATATAGTAAGCTCGATTTTAATACTAAGGATTTAATATTCAACGATGTAGCTTTTATATTAGACTTTCATATCAATCTAATTTCAGAATCTTTTATAAAAAAAAAAAGAATATGGTTTTGTAATGGTAACGATATATTAAGGATTGGGTTTGTAAAAAACAATTATATATTAGCTAACTACATTTGAAAGTATAGATTAATTATTATTGAATACAAATCTATTTCTTTTTCTTATTTTTTTGATCCTTCTTTTGTTTTTATAAATCGCGTCGTAATGGTTTATCCAATTGCTTTTTGTTAAATCAACTAATTATACCAATGTTCGCATAATCAACCTATCCCAAAAAAGAATTCTAACGAGTTTTGGTATAAAAAAGTAGGATATCTAGGCAAAAAAACTTTGGAGTATTTAGTTTATATAATTAAAAGAATTAGAATTAAAGGAATTGCTAGGATCGATTGCGTTGATTATACTACTATATACACAAAGCAAATCGTTTTATATAAACTTAGTAATTCTTTTTTCTTAAAACCTTTCTATAAAATCCAATAAAATCTCTTTGATTTTCTTTGTGGGTATATTAGCGCTTTTTGATTATTAATTATTAAGGATATATTTAATGACAAAATATTCTTTTTTATTTTGAACCAAAAGATATATATTGAAGTATTTGAGGTACTATAGAACTTTGTAGCGTAGATTTATCGTAAATATGGATTTAATATTATTGTTATAAAGCAAAACAACGATACATTGATTATTAGTATTAAAAGCATCATCATTTTCGAGAATTGGATTGTTAAAGAAAACTTTGAATTTGAATTCTCATTTTCTTATATATACGAATTTAACGGCGGCGTTAAATACGTAAGTCAAGAAATTATAACAAAACAGATCAAAATGAGGACTTTTTTAGGATTACCCGATAAAATGTGGGTGGAGGCAGTGTAAACCACTATTTACCTTTACAATATAAATCTTTTGAAAAGTAAGGATTTCAAATGTTTAAACAAAATTTTTAATTCCTAGTTTCGTTAATATTTCCAACAATACGATTCTAATTTTGCTAGGTTTGCTATGGATGATTTAAAACTTAATTGAAGCGGTATATATCGTTACGGCTATTATACATACCCATTGAATAAAGACAGAGAGGTAGGGATAAAGAATAAATGGTACAAAACTAATCCGAAAGTTTATATTAAATATTTGGTTAAATATGTGTTTAGAACGTATATCTATAGAATCTGGATTCCAAAGCTTAACAAGGTTATTATTATTCGAAATATCATTTTCGATGAACGTTATATTTATGAAATAAACAAAGCTTACAATATTATTAATATTATACTCGATTTTGATCTTAGGAATTTTATCAAAAAACTTAATATTTTTAAAGAAACGGATGTTGATAAAGCTATATTCAGTTACGAGTTAAATAATTCAATTTTAGTTACAAACAAAAAGGATATAGATATTCCCAAAACTATATGCACTTTAGAAACTTCTATTAGGATATCAACCTCGAAAGTGGATTTAAAGGGTATTAAAATATCGATATCTTTCGGGTCGGCTTTTTTATTTAATAGTAAGGATTATAGCAATTTAAGGGAACCTTTTCCACCAACTTTATAAGCTTTGGAACTTATGGAGGGGGTAGAATCTAATATTGAGGTACAACCAAACTATTTAATATCGGCAATTGAGGATATACTAGGTAATAATTAAATTAATCTTATTAATTGCAGATCCCCATGCTTTCCTGTTGCATTTTTAATTACTCAAAGTAATAAAATGAACTACAAAATCATTGGAGCATTAGTTCAAATTTAAAATCAAATTCATAATTCCTAGAACAAAGATTTAATAGTTGCTAGTAAAGCATTTAATATTCTAAGTTAAGTAAAGGACAAAGCAGATTTTCAATACAAATCGCTTTTTGTTAAACCAATAAAAGTTTTTATACTCTATAAAATCGAAGAACCAATTACATTTTTTCGATTTTTACCAAAAACATGTACGATAAAGGAATATCAAGATTAATATACTTTAGTTCTTAATCTTTATTGTTTTTTTAAATAAGCTCGAACAATTTAAATAAAAATACTTAGAATTAATCTCAATCCAAATAAATTCTAATCATTTTTTGATTATTAATTTGATCGTTTTGATCAATCTATTGGTTGACTACATTCTATACAATGTTTTTAATATCTATATTAATAGAATACCGGAAATAAATCGATTAATACATTTATTAGAATTGTTATTATACAATCTCTAGGATTAATTCGAAGTAATAACTTTTTAAACGAATTCCATAATATTTTCTAACTAGATCAAAATGATTTAAATGATTTGAAAGAAAAGAATAAGTTTATTATATTTTATAATGTTGTTGCTTTTATAATCAGTTTTAAGCTAACCCCTTTTTTGTTTTCAAAACCTTCAAGTGTTTTTCCAAAAATGTTTAAATCTGCTGCACTACTATTTCCTTGCTTTTATAATCAATTAGACAAGTATGTTTTTGGACTTTGGTTTAAAGAGAATTGTGATAAAAAGATTAAAAACTTTAAGGATAGGCAAATCTAAAGGAAAATCGAAACAGAGTTGGGTAATACTTGTTCAATTCCTTTTCAATGAATTTTCGATTACAAAAACAACTTTAAAGAGTATATAAATCGATATTGTTTATATTTAATAGTTCGAAAAGATCTTTAAGATAAAAGTATAATCGAATCTATTTACGCTACAACTTTTGCTGTTAGGTCGTTCTGCATTATAATAGTTATAATTGCTAAATACAATCTGGAAATCAAACAATTTGATATTATTAATACTTTTGTTAATGCTATAAGAGATTTTAGTGGTGTTTTTATAATATATTTACTTCCGGATAAATATAAAATGCTTGGCAAGCATATTATTATTGATCGAGTTCTATATAATCTCCAGGACTCATTTGCTTTGTAGTATAAGGAATTTATTATTACCCTTGTATTTCTTGGTATAATACAATGCAAAAAGGAACTATATATTTATATGATTTAAAACAAAAGTATTTCAATACTTTTCTTTGTGAACGATATTCAAATTATTTACTATAGAAAACATATCAAAATAGCTTATAAAATTATCAAAGAAATCAAAAAAAAATATAAACTACGCGATTTGGATAATATCTTATAGTTTTTGGGAATTCGAATTATAAGGGATCGAAAGCTACGCAAGCTTTGGTTAATTTATAATATTTATATATTTAAAATAGCTAAGAAATTCGGCTTCGCTAATAACAACGCTGCTATTTCTTTACCCACTATGATATTCATTAAATACAAAAAAATCGCAATTCTCTTTTTTATAAAGGTTTATTAGGAAAAGGTTGATTCTATGCTTTATACAACTATTACCATTCGATTAAACATTGCTTTTGCAATCTCTCAATTAAATCATTATTTGATTAATTCGTTAAAGGAGTATATAAAAGCTGTAAATCATTGTTTACAATACTTATGGAATACAAAGTATTTAGATTATAAATACAGTGAAGATCCATTATTTCAACTTTTATCCTACTCCGATACTTCTTTTGCGAATAATTTTGATTCTAAATAATCCTTATAAAGATATATTATGTTTTTATTTAAAAGCCCTATTATTTGAAAAGCCTTTTGCCAAACCATTGTTATTATATCTACTACGAAAGCAAAGCTTTTGAATATTAAACGTATTACTAAAAAGACTATGGTTACTTTTAAACTTTTAAAAAAGATTAATTTAATAATACAAGAATCTATTACAATTTATTGTAATAATACCCAAACTATTTGTTTTGTTATTAAAGAAAACGAATGTATTACTATAAAGTTGCATTACGTTGATATTCAAAATATATAGTTTTATTAAGAATATACGAATCGAAAATTTCTAATATTTTATTTAGCAACTAAAGATATACTTGCAAATGAATTAACAAAGAATTTGAATTGTTAACCATTTGAAAGGTTTATATTGTTGATTAATTTATAAAATATTAAGTTATACATTATAGAAATCGATTAAATCTTGTATTTCAATATTATATAACCTATAATAATACCCTTTTTTATTGCCCGCTATTTCTTTTGGCTTTTCGCTTAATAGCAATGGTCTAGGCCAAATCCTGCATTTTCTGGTCATTATCGTCACTATCGTTATTTTTTGAAATAAGGTTTATAAAGGCATTTATAGGGCGGTTTGCTATAATAGGATTTGCATCGCTTACATTTTTTAAACCCTTTGAATATAACTTCTTTTCTTTCTTTTTTTTTTTCACAATTATTTTTTCCTTTTTCTTTTGCTTCTTTTTCAATCCTTTTTCCTTTTTCAACTTTTTTTTATAATAGGACAATATTATCTTTAACATTGTCCTAAACAATTTAAACTCTTATATTTCATTTATTGTTATTTTTATATTTTCAATATAGAGGATAGAATTATTTACCAACTTTGTTTTTCCTTTAGCCTTAATTTTAAAGAAGTTGATTGTTATTGTGTAAAGGTGATTAGAAAGCTTAATACAAAAATGATTATAACATTTATAGTATTTTACACCGATTGAGTTAACATTGCAATAGTATATACTATTGCTTTGCCTTGTAATTAACAATCTTATACATTGAATACAAGGCACGGTATTCTTTCTTCCCCTCATTTTTGACTTTCTGCGCTTAGGCGTTTTTCCCTTCATTTCCTTTCCTTTTCCTTTCTCTTTTCCTTTTCCTTTTCTCTTCCTCTTTACCTCCACAATTACCTTTATCTTCTTCTTCTTAGCATTACAAATGCTAAAACCCGCAACCCTTTCCGCTTTACTTTCCACAAACTCTTCATTTTTACCAAAACTAATATTTTAAAAAGGGGATGGACGATCTTAATAGTTATTACCAAAAGGATTTATAGGGTTGTCTAGATCCATTTTCTTTTTTACTCCAAATCTAACTGAACGCTAAAATCACATTAATATTATACCGAGCAATTAGTAAGTTTAGGAGTACTTATTTTACATTTGCGTATACTGCGTTTCGCAGGATCAACTATAATTATTAGTAAAGGAGAGGCTATTGGTGGTAATGCTTTAATAAAGACGTTTGGGAAAGAGGTTTTAGGAAACGCTAATTAAAAATCATATTAAAAACAATAATATATATAACCATTATTCTCGTTATTAATTAGTGGCTCCCCTCGAATCAGCGTTACTTTAAGAGACGGAGGGCTCTTATCTTCTTTTTCTTCTCCTCTCTTTTTTTTTTCTTCTTCTTCCTTTTTCTCTTTTTGGATATTAAAAAAGGAGGGAGGTAGGATCATTGCCGAATAGTTGATAAAAATAAACAATGAATCTATCCTATTCGTCGATATATCTCTTCCCTCTAAAATCGAATTAAAAAATAAAAATATTTTATAAAAAGAATATTTATACAGTTTAAAACCTTTTGAAGAAAAAATCAATTAACGAATAGAAGAAAAACGTATATTGCAAAGGTTATTCATATAATTAAAATAGAATAAATGCTAAGAATAAACTGCCAAATTGCATAAAAAGACTATATTTAATTATATTAAAAAAGTTGTACAATTTCAAGTTTAGAATACGGGTATCTATTGTTTTAAATCTACGATATATTACGTTTTATAAACAATATCGTTTATTACCTAAGCAACAATTGCTATTGAAAAAGGATTTAATTTGATGGTTAAACAACAATTTCTTTGCTCTCTTCGTTGTTAACGCTATTGAGCTATTGCTAGCCAAAATTATATACATTGCTATTAGTAATGCGTATATACAATAACAAACATTTATATCGATAATTTAAACAATACGATTCTATTGTTTATATATTTTTTTTGTTATATTGCAAATCAATGATATTATTATTGCTTTAAGAGATATATTATAGAATATGGTTATCCCTAATGTTATTTTTGTACTTTTAGTACATTCTTTATTTTTTTTATTTATTTGTATTTGAGTTTACTAGCTTTACTATAGTAAAGGCTATGTATTCTTTATCGAGGTAATACTTTTATCAAAATATTATTATTACTTTATATTATATTTATATATAGATCTTTAGTTATTAAAGTTTGAGATCAAATTAATCAAGCTTTTCTCTATTATATGAATCTAGTTCCTATTATTTACACTATTAAACCATACGTTTATATTGTCTCTCGATTCCCATTACCGTGACTTATATTATACTATCGCATGATACTAAAACATTTAAACAAAGTATTACAATAAAAAACATAAAGCAAAAACATTTAAAATAGAGGATTTAATATGGTTATCTTGCAAAAACTTAATTATAGATAAGAATTCCGCGAAACTAGGATCGAAAAAATTAGGTTTATTCAAAGTGTTGAAAAGTATAAACTTGCAAAACTATCGTCTAAAACTATCAAAGAAATTCAAATACTATAATGTATTCCATATTAGCTTATTGAATCCATATAGAACAACATTAAGAATAAATAAATCAAAAGATATAGAAGAACCACCGAAAGCGATTGTAATAAAAAATAAAACTTACAGAGAAAAGACCCTAAAATGGGAAATAAAGAAAATGTTAAATTTGAAAATAAAAGATTATTGGAAAAAACTAGAATACTTTATTTGTTAGAAAAGTTATTCCAAAAATAAAGATATTTAATAAAAACTAAAAGATCTGGAAAATGTATAAGAAAAAATCGAGGAATTTTATAAAGCATATTCATTTGTAGTTGGAGCATCGGAAGAGATATAAGATCTTTGAAATTGACAAAGAAAAGAATCCAAAAGTTTTGGATTCTATCTATAGATATTATCAAACCATATAAATGGGAAAATGGGAACTAGTAGTTTTTTAATGTTGAAATCAATTGTATATCAATAGCACCGCTTTTATTAGGTCCATGTAAACCAAGAAATAAATATATAATTAGTATATAATTAATTAAAATCTTCGATTACAAAGATATAAAAAGAAATATACAAAAGAAGATTGGATAAATACTAAATATAAACAAGAAAAGATTGTGATCAAATCCTTACTTTTGAAAGCAGAAACGAAATAACTGATTACAGCAATTACCCCGCTTCGAATAAGTATTCATCAACACTAAAAGTTGATGGTTATTTATATCGCAGAACTACAACAACAACAACTAATAGAAACAATAGAGATAACAAGAATTTCAATCCAAAACCGCTATTTTTAGGAAAGATATCAAAATAATATATTGATCAATTTAAACAAAATATCCTACACTATTAATCCAAAAGAATTAGGATTGATATTTCAAAGCAATATAGAATTATCGAAATTAACTATACTATAATAATTAATAGGGATTTAGGGTTTTGTAAAGAAGAAGTTAATCCAAAATTTGGAATTGGAAAACGTAGAACAACAAAAGATAATGGCAAATACGATCAAAAAAGAATTCTCAAATCATTATCGATTTATACTAATAAAGATAAAAAACGAAAATATACAACAAATCATTACGAAAAAGTATCAAACAAACCAATAGAGAATAAAAGGATCAATAACAAAAAATATCAACAATTCAAATTTTTAGGAAATAGCATTGTTTGATCTATTAAATAACAAAAGATATTGTATAAAAAGAAAAACGTTTTATAATATGATAGCGAAAAAAAAAGCTTTGCGAATCGATCCTTCAATGCAAGCCCAAAGCCAGACCACAATCAAACAAAGGAATATAAAAGAAAAAAAAGTAAACAATGCAAAGACAGAATAAGCAAGATTCGAAAATGAAATCGGAGAATTATTAAAAAAAGAGTTAACAAAAGAAAACTTAAAACTAAGGAAAAAAAAAAGAATATTTAAAACGAATAAAGAGGAAAAGGAAAAAATGATACTATCAGCGACACAAAGAAACGCGATAAAACCCGAAAACGAACAAATAGAAATCGTAGATATCAATATCCAAAACAAAACTTTTAATCAAGTATGGTTGAAAGATGCAGAATTCGGGCATTATATATTAAAGAATACAAAAAAATTAACAAATATCGATATAGAGAATCTAAAAAAAAGAGTTAATGATTTAGTAGTATTAATAAACGAATATTGTAATATGAACAAAAACCAGTTTTTAAGCGAAATATTCGTTAATTATTAGAATTCTGCAATAGGCGCCAAGGATAGATTAAGGATTCTGGAAAAAGGCGCGAACCAAACAATAATAAAATGTAGAGTATTTATTGAAGATTGTTATTCAATTGGAGAAAAAAAACAAATAAATAAAGAAAATAAGAAACTATCGAAAATAAGCTTTTCAATATAATTATTATATCAACAAACAAAAGCAAAAATATTTTTGAAAATTCGATTAGGAATGTTAAAACCTATCGTAAACTTTGCCAATCAATAATCACAATATTGCTAAAACGATAATATACGCTTAAACGAAAATCAAATATACGCAAAATAGTTCTGCATTGTATTTCAAAATTACAATGAAAAATTACAAATTGAATACAATTTAGCCAATAAATTGATGATAATTTGGTTGGCCAAAACTCGTTTTTACGAATGATATACAATATAATCTTCAATACTTTATAACAAACTAGTAAATTACTATGTTTTACTAAAAGAAAAGAAGTTTACCTTATTGATATCAATTAGAATATATAAACAAATGTTCGATTTGGCTATAAGATTAATAATAGTAAATATAGCGGCTATAGATATAATCCAAAACGTAATATATGCAAATAGAGTAAATGCAAAAGGAAGACTATATCCTATTGGAGATATAGCAAACCTCAATTTGGGAGATGGCAATAGGATAAAAACTCCTAGATTTTTTGAAGAAGAATAAAGGAAAACGAAAAGTAATATTATTTAACCAAGAATAACCAGGATGGAACCACGGGAAAATCATAATAATAATGGGAAATAAGCATATATAGAAAAAAAAAGGAAATATATTTATGATTATCAATAAATTCAAGGAATACGAAAGGAAAAAGAAAATTATTATTACAAAAGATCAACGAGAACGTTAGATTACAAAAGGGGAGATAGTGTCAAAAACAACCATACAATAATCCGTACGCCGCACTAGGCCTAACTAGATAAGTAGAATCCCTTTCGGGATTCTACTTCTCTTCTTCATAGAAATCTACCATTTCTACTCGATCCCTAGTTTGGCACTCCGTGATAGACCCCGTGTTGCACATTCATTGAAACAACTAAATTATCATTTTATTGATTAAAACGATATATACGCGTTTTCCGAAGAAAAAGATCGCTTTTCCATACGTTTCCGCCGGAAAAATCACATTTTTCATCATTTTCATTATTTTCATCATTTTCATCATCGAGATTTTCATCAAAAACCTTGTTTTTATTAACCCCTACTCGTCGAAAACATAATTATTATTTCCTTTAATCCTTTTATAATCAAATAAAGCTTTATCATCACCTTCACCAACGATAATTAAGCTAATTACAAAAGCTACTGTATAGATACATTTGCACAAACTAGTTACAAAAATATCGTACTCGATATCGAAAAACGATTTATTTTGAAGATTCTATAGAAGTTTATAGTGAAAAAAGGTTTAAAAACTTATCAAAAAACAATGGAAACAAATTCACAAAGAACAACGATCGCTTTGAAAAAAGAATTCGATATTAAACTTATCGATTACAACAAAAAAGTAAAATAGGCTATATTGATTATAACAATAGAATTAACTATTACCTATCGCAATATAATTGAAAACTATTAAGGTTTAAATAATCCTACCAATATATAGAAAATGTTATCGATATACAATCGAATTCTCAATACAATTTTTGTAAATATCACAAAGAAATCGTTTTTTAAAAAAGAATTTAATTATAAAAACGAAACTATTCGAACGTTTTTACAAAGATTACAAATATATCAAAAAGCACTTTCCGGTAATCCCAAATCAATCACAAAAGAAATAATAAAAGATATATTTTTGATATATATGCTTAGTTTCGAAGTGTAGACAACAATTTATATTTATATTAATGTAATGGATAATACTTTGAAAGAGGTTGTAATACTTTTTCAAAAGATCAAGGCTTTAGCTAAAGCTTTTGCATTTGTTGTTAAGCCTTTAAACTCTAGAAAAAAAAAGAAATGGAATAATTATGGCGGAAAAGGTAGTTATAAAGAAAGATCAAAAGGATTATATAATCGAAATGAATCTTTTTGTACCGGAAAGATTTAATATTACAATTGTAAGAAATATGGACATTTTAAAAAAGTATGCTATATACCAAAAAGGAATGAAAAACGTAGCAAAAAGATTTTCGCAAATAATAATGATTCAGTTTTTAAAGAAGCAAAAGCAAATGTAGTATTAAATGGCAATTATATTTCTTTTTATTACTTTGGTGTATACTTTTAATCAAATGGTAACGATTCCAAATAAATGTTTGATTTAAAAGCTTTCTATTACTTTATTAATCAATTCGACGCTTTGAAAAACGTTACAAAATGGTTTATACTACAAAAAGTTCGAATTGCGAATGGATTATTTGCATTAAATGTAGTATACGGAATTGTACAAATTGGCAGATTTACGCTTTTCGACGTATAGTATATAAAGAAATTTGGGACAATACAATTAATTTCTGTTAACCTCTTTATTCAAATTGAATGTAAAATCATTTTTGAAAAAAAATCAGCGTTTTGTTGAAAGTTTGGCCAATTGAAATTTATAGTAAAGAAAGCATTTAATTGCTATATTATACAAGATTTTGTATTACAATTTGCTAATCTTATACTTGAAAAGCTTGTTGTTATGGATGATATTGATCCTTAAAAGTCTACAATTGATTTAGCATATCGTTGACTTGATCATTTCAATCATAAACAACTTTGGAAGCTTTCAAAAATGTATACAAGCTTAAAATTATTAAGAAAACAAAAGCTAACAAAAAGATCGATATGTTTACCCTACTTCGCAAAAAGAATAAAAAAGCATTTCAATAAATATACTATCGTCAAAACGCCTACAACTTTACATCGTCTCCATTATAATCTCTCTGGAATTCAAAAAATGTTCCTTTCAAACAACAAATACTTTATAGTAATTATGGATAATGCTACAAAGCTTATATGGATTAGATACACTTTTGATAAATCCGCAACTACAATTGTATCAATACTTTTGGCTTTGTTTAAACTAATCGAAATAGAGTTTAATAGCAAAATAATTATAATATATACCAACAATAGCAAAGGAGAGTTTGGAACTAGCTTCCAAATGAAGATCTTAAAGAGAAGCATACAATTTAAACCTTTTTCTTTAGAAAAGTACATTATAAACGATGTCGTTGAGAAGAAGATACAGGATATAAATGCTATATCAAAAAGTCTTCTAGCAAAGTCAAGAATATCTTCGATTCAATGGGAGATTATTACATTGCATATTGTTTATTTGAAGAATCGGTTTTTTACAAAAACATTACCTTTTGGAAAAGCTAAAATGCTTTCGAAAGCTGTAACGCTTTTTGAAGCTTATAATAATTATTAGCTAGATTTACAAAAGCTAAAAGTATTTGAATATATAGCATTCGTATACAATCCTTAACAACTAGGGCAAATTACGAAGAAATTTGAATCGAGAATGTTAAAGAGAAAGTATCTTTTTGTAGGTATAGAAAAGAGCTAGATTTATAAGCTCTTCAATTTTAATTCTTTGAAGATTATAAAAACAGCAAATATTGATTTTGATGAATATAGATTTCTATTGAAAAATGTCACGCTAAATGCGTGATACGCACGTGCTTGTTGAAGCACGTGCTTTGTCGACAAAGCACGTGCTTCAACAAGCACGTGCGTATCACGCATTTAGCGTGACAAAAAAGGATTTAAGTATATTTTTATATAAAAAGCCATCGATTAAATCGAAAAGGAATACAAATTAAATAGGAAATCAACTTTAAAAAGGTTAACGGAACTAGAAAAGGATTTGTATTAATACAAAACGAGCAGGAGTTTTTATAAACTTAAATATTGATATAGAACAATCAAAAGCTTTTATAAGTTTAAACGTTAAATCAAAACAATCAAAAGTTCTTATAGACTTAGATTATAATAATAAAAAGTTAGATTTTTTTATGGATTTAAACAAAGATGATTTTAAAAAGAATCCTCGTCCAAAAGAGGCTTCTTTAAATGTTATTGCTATAGAAAACAAAGAAATTGTAGAAAATAATACGAAGGTATAACATTCTATAAAGGATTCTAAGATAGTATATCCGCATACAAATACCAATATTAAAGTTATCGATTTAAAGAACGCTTTGGAATTGAACTTTGAGGTATAAATGAAAATAATCAAATCAAAGTTGATTAGTTTAAAAAAGAACAATACTTTCGAAATGATTAAAAATGCTTCGTTAAAAGGGAAACAACTTTTAAAATCCAAATAGGTTTTATGGAACAAGTTAAATCAGAACGATAAACTAGAGAGAAGAAAAGCTAGATTGGTGGTAAAAGGATTCCTTCAAAAGTATAGAATTGATTTCATAGAAACGTTCGCAAAAGTTGCAAGATACTTTATATTATAAGCCTTTCTAACCAAAACAACGAAAAAGGACTTAGAAATTGATAATATGAACGTCGATATAGCTTTTCTGAATAAGGAATTGATTAATGCTAAGATTCTAATGGAGATTCTATAATTCTTTGAAAAAGTATTTGCTTTGAATTTTAGTGGTAGCTATTTCAAATTTAAGAAATCATTTTACGGGCTGAAATAAGCTTTAAAAGTATAATGGCAAATTGTTAAATTGTTCTTTAAAAGCATAGGTTTATAGACTTCAATAGCAGATCCCAATTTGTTTATTGGAAAAGAAGTATATGTTCTATTCTATGTAGATGATTTGCTAATATTGGGATTACGATTCGCAATCAATACAATCAAGAAGATTATAGATCAAAAATGGAAGTGTAAAGATCTTGAATTAATACAAATCTTTTTAGAAATCCAAATTAAGCGGAATAGAGCTTAGAGATCTTTCAAAATATATTAGAGAGCTTATATCAAAAAGCTTTTGGAACATTTCAAAATTTACAATTCAATATTTCGGAATTTACTTTTCTTTGTTGGCATTATACTAAAACCAGCCATAACAGTAAAGCTATTTAGCGAGAGCAATAAAGCTTTATATTTACAAATTATTAGATTAGGAATCTATTTAATGAATGGGATAAGAAGTAATCTCGTGTTTCCAATTGATTAACTTGCAAAAATGATGTACACTTTTGGAAGAGAGTATTTAATCCTTGTAAATCACTTCTTAGAATTCCTTAATAGTACAATCGAAATTGGCATAATCTATTCGAATCGATTGCGAAATCTGTTGTATTCCTACAATATTTTTATAGATATTATGTGGGGCTTGGAGGTGGATTGAAAATCGATACAAAAAGTGATTATTATTCGATATAAAGGCGTAATTATATGATCTTTTAATAGGCAAAAATTTATGTTGCTTTATATAATAGAAGTTGAAATTATAACCACGAACGAGGGTGCAAAAGAAGTTGTGTAGTTCAAAAAGCTTACTATCGATTTGGGTAAGTAAAGCTTTTCAAAGCTGTATATACCGATGTTATATTGCGATAATAAAAATAGTATCGATTGGATGTAGGAAAATAAGTTTTATGGTAAAACTAAACACATTGATATACAATAGCATTATATACAAAAGAATATGGTTAAGAAAAAAAGATTTCGAATGGTATAAATTCCTGACTTTAAATAGAAAACTAATATTTTGACAAAGCAATTAATTTATTTTGGATTTTTGATTTATAATAAAAAGCTTGAATTTGATTTCGAAAAGCGTTGAAGAAGCTTTTGTATCGCGATACGGCATAGCCGTAAAATGTTAAACTTCTACAAGGAGATGTAAATATTGCAATAACGATAAATCGTTGCTGCGAAAGTTAATAAGACTCTGGAATATATATATAACGCTAAAAAATCGATTTTAGTAGAAGAAATGGTTGTTTTTATAAAGAGTTCAATTGTATAAAATCATAGGATTTGGTTAAACCAATCAAAGAGCGTTTTATGCTTATATAAAGATTTGGAAAATACAGGATCACTAACGTTAAAAAGCATTTCAAAAAGCCTTCAAAAACGCTTTTTAAAAGGCCTTTATTTTATATGATTTTGATGGTTGAATTCAACCATAGAGGGGATGTTGTAATCACGTGTAGCGCTATACCTAGTTAAGTGTCTCTACCTCATATACTCAGTAGAACACATATGCCACTCTTAGCATATTAGACAATATACACTGTTACCACTACAATAAAACTCATAGGAAAATCTATAAACTTACTTTAAACGCAGATTTTCCGCTTAAACTTGAGATTTTTGAACCAAACGACAAATTCAAAATAAAATCAAAAAACGTATATTATTTCGCATATTATGGAGATATATTTTGTATTCAAACGAGCTCTAAGAATGTCATCAATATCTCAAGCTATCTTCTACAGTACCTATAACCCTGAAATATTCAAGGGGGGGCTCTCTAAAAGGGGCTCAATATAAAACGAGTTGCAATCTTGAGCAACTCTTCTATAATTGTAGATTTAGATTTGATATGTAGATCCAGATCCACGGTATGAAGATATAGGACGATATATATAAGAACTCAAACTGTATAGAAGAGTTTTGAACCCATCAACTAGTAGTATCGTAGTAGACACTTCCCTCCAACGAAAATGATATTCATTCAATTTTGCCTGAATTGTTCCCCCCAGAAAGAATCTCGTTCAAGTTTCAAAGGTTAATTCACCCATCCATCCCATGAAGTTATATATAGCATCAAGAGATCCCTTACAACAACAATGAACGAATTTGTTTGGTGGATATTGAGATAGAGAGGTCTTGTCTCAGCTAATCAAATTAATAAACGCGGGTTGGTTTGGTGCAGGCTGAAAAAAGGGAAACGGGGGTACAAGGTTATTTATTCATCAACACGGAGAAATAAATATATATCTTTGACTTTTGTATCACATATGGTGAAGTACTGACCAACCTTTGTTTGTTTGCTTCTTTCCTCCTTCTTTTCTCTCGATACAGACCAAATATTTCAGATTGTTCTTTTCTCAAGATCGGTTAGGTGTTAGGATGCTGCTGCCATACAAATCTTAGGATAAAAAGTTTCTTCCAAAGAACACTCCTTATATTACCTGGATGGCATATTATCATTATCGTTACTGAACAAAGAGCAAAGAAAGCCATAAGGAGTCACAGTACAGTAGAATTAGTATTTGTGTGGATTTTGCGCCATGTACAGGACATCGTACATACGCGACCCAGGCATCTAATTCCATTATGAGGAATAGGCAAGAAAAACATATTCCCGAGTAGATATTCCTATCTCGTAAGTGTGAATCACCTCTCACTGAACTGTTTTGATGCTAGAATGAGTGTCTTTTGTTAGAGGTATTAGAGTAGAGGTATTAGAGGTATTGAGCGATACAATAAGGTCGAAGCTAGCTACTGCCTTTGTTAGTTCATATTCTCGATATCTAGAGATTATCTGCATACCAACGTTGGATCTACATCGCTGATCAGATGATAAGTTCTAGTCCTTTGGGGAAGTAAACACTGGCAAGCGGCGCTTACTTATGCACCCTTACCCACCCATATATCCGGAAGCGTAATACGGTATTCTGAAACTGTTAAAATAAGGTTATTGGAGGTTTTTGGTGGTCAATGTTGTTGCACATCCATATGTTGGTTAGCTATACGCGAGTAGTATCCCGGGAAAGTGCTTATTGTTGTTGAGGATAACCGTGTACCAGTAGGTAGGTGTGGTCGATGATGATGATGAGTTTCTCTCTCCCATGATCCCCCCGCTTCGATGAAACAAATCCCCAAGCATTGTGCTTGTTGCTGCCAGATCTTCACTCATCACTGGTCACCTTATTGCTGAAGCACGAAACGAGGCTCACGAACACCTACCACGCTTTCCCCGCGCGGGGGTACACAGAGGGGTGCGAGGGTAAAGAGACGAGTCCGGTCAAGTCCTGGCTAGTATCATTGGAGTCGGACTGGCCCTCCCATCGCCAACCCAGTTTTCCCCCATTCCGCATCCTATAGATTTACTTACGTGCTCGTGACAAGAGCCTTCTCAGATCTAATTTCCCAGTAACCTACCTACCTGACGGCTTCAAAGAAAGAAAGATTCATCAAGGCTGTATCAAACACATCTCTCTCTTCCTCTTTCTCTTTCTCCTTTAACTTGAGATTTCCTACAGTTGATCCTCATTGGAAAGCTTGGTGGCTCCTTGGATGAAGCTCAATCCCACCCCACAAAATAACCTTAGCTTGCTCTAGCGCAGGTAGTAGGAGCTTGTGAGATCGCCTAGACCCTTGGACTGCTCCTACTAGGAGCTTTCCATTGCCGTCGTTTAGAGTTTTGGCTCCAGCCTCACATCTCCTTCTTCCGATGATACTGCTGCGAACTCAAAAATATACTTATCCCAGCATCTTCAATCGTCATCGCCCCCTCAACATTGTTCAAACCCTCTTTCCTTCCAAACAGCAGAAGCCTGCCTTCTAGAACTAGCTCTTAACGGTTTAACTTGTCAAGGCGGCTACCCATGCGGGAACTAAACCATTCTCTCAAGAGCATCACAAGACATTTTTAGGGGGAGGTTTCCCTCACTAAGTATCAGGTACCAATGGGGCTTCGGACGTGCACCGCGACCGACAGGCATGCATCTAGACATTCGAGCTCAGGAGCGGTATTGGGGATTGCTATGGTAGGTGCGAATCTACGGTATAGAGTAATAAGCTATACCCTCAGGCCATTGAACTTCAAACGGTCAAACCTCTCTACATCCCATACGAGCTTAAGAAGAAAAAGGAAAGCCTACTTGCAATGTGCGCGCGGGACCAAGGTGCGTTCTAGGATAAGAGGAAAGATCAACAGGCGCCATAGCATAGCTCTTCACCCCAAACACCAATGCTCGATTTTCGACATTTATGTTTGCAATATCGATGGCCGGACGATTCCAGCTATAGCTATCCTAGTCGTTTGTTTTCGCATAGAGTATAGCAGCGGCGATTAATGGGTCTATGCAGCTCCAGGTTCATAGCTCTAGCGAACAATGAACCTCCATCTCACATCAAGAAAGCCCCTTCTTTGATCGTCGGGAACCTATATGAGATTCACATCAAGCTCGGAAGGAGCTTTGGCGAGGTGCCCATCTCTTCCAACCAGCAGGTGCATTACGATCTACTTCCCTCACATACATGAATCTGGGCAACTCCAACTGGCATTCTCGGACCTTTTAGGCCATTAGTGAAATGGCTCTGGTCTTGAAGAGAAAGTCAGTTTCCACTCGACGAATCAGCATGCCAAAGTTGCACATGTGCGCGTTGGATCATGGCAAGACCTCATCATACGATCTCCCTTCACAGTGCAAGGACGATCGATACATCAAGCTTCTAAAATAGCATTTAAAGTCCCAATCTTCCCGTACTTCTTCTTCCAAGTCAAACATTTCCTCCTTCATCACATTCACATTCACATTCAAACCATATTCTTCCTTATTACCAATCTCGAGTCTCTCATCATCCATATTCTTCCTTATTACCAATCTCAACTCTCCCATCATCCATATTCCTCCTTATTACCAATCTCAACCCTCACATTATCCATGTCTGCTGTCATGAGCGTCCCTCCTCCCAGCGAGAATGTCGACAGCCATAACGTTGACAGCCATAACGTTGACAGCCATAACGTCAACACGAATAACGTCGACAGGATTCGCACATCGATCACTCTCGTCTCGAGCCAAAACTCGACGGGCACCCCAACGACCACAACTCCATCTGCAACTCCTCATTCCGAGGGCGAAGCGACCGCTGCCGTCAAGGCACATCAGGGAATCAAAACCATCACATGGTACACCATACGCATGACGATCCTGGTTGCCCTGGGTGGATTCATCTTTGGGTACGACACGGGGCAAATTTCCGGATTCTTGGAGATGGCCGTTTTCCGCGCTAGGTTCGGTGAGGAATCTAGTGATCTGTTGGAACATCCCTCTGGTTTCTATTTCACTAGAGTTCGGTCGGGGTTACTTGTTGGCTTGGTATATTTTCCCCCCTTGCCCCCAAAAGAAAAATACTTACTAATTTGATCGCTTCAGTTATCCATCGGTACGTTGTGCGGATGTTTCATCACTGGACCTCTCGCCGATAAAATCGGACGCAAAAAATGCATTTCCAGTTGTTGTGTTATCGTCTGCATTGGCGTCATAACACAAATATCCGTCGGTCATGGTAATTGGGTCGGAATCGCCATGGGAAGATGGGTTTCAGGCTGGGGAGTCGGGGGTCTATCGACTATCGTACCCATGTACATGGCTGAGACCTCTCCGGTTCATGTGCGAGGAGCTGTCATCTCGTGAGTTGCATTGCCAAAATTCCCCCTTTTTTTTCTTTTCCCTTTCTTCATGTTCACGCTTCGGTCCCGGAAGAATGGATGATCCAAGGAACTTGGGCTGATTACTTTCTCCCATCATAGTTGTTACCAGCTCTTCATCGCCACCGGGATGTTCACCGCGTTCTGCATCAACTTTGGAACGAATGGCTTGACCACGACAGCTTCGTATCGAATCCCCATGGGTATCAATTTCATCTCGCCAATCATCCTTGGCATTGGCATGTGCTTCCTCCCAGAAAGCCCCAGATATGATTGGAACGTATTGAATTTCAACAGGGCCCGAGAAAGCATCGCCAAATTCCACGGTTGTTCCGAAAGCGATCCGTTCGTCATTAACGAATGCTTAGAAATGAAATTGGCCAATTACGAAGCCTTTGGAAGTCAGTCATGGCACGAATCCATCGCTGGTCCCAGAATAGTCTACCGCATCGCTCTCGCAATGGCGCTGCAGATGTTTCAGCAACTTACCGGCGCGAACTACTTCTTCTACTACGGCACTTCGATCTTTGCTGGAGTGGGCATTGAGAATTCATACATCACTGCCATGATTCTCGGTGGTGTCAACGTCGGAGGGACCCTCCTTGGCGTCTATATGGCGCGCAATTTTCGCCGTCGCGAATCCTTATACGTCGCCGCTCTGGTGCAATGCATCTGTTTCATCGTCTTCGCATCTATCGGCAAATTCGTCTTGAGCAATCATGAAACCGGAAGCCCCGGGGCCAATATCTCCGGAATCATCATGATAATCTTTGCCTGCCTCTTCATCTCTGCCTACGCCGCTACGTGGGGACCACTCGTCTGGACGTGCATCGCGGAAATGTTCCCCACCAAAACGCGAGCCGTGGCGCTGTCTTTGGCGACGGCATCCAATTGGTTCTGGAATTTTATACTGGCTTTCTGTACCCCTTTCATCACGAGAGAAATTGATTTTGCATATGGATACGTCTTTGCAGCCTGTAATATCTTGGCTGCAATCACCGTGTATTTCTTCCTCATTGAATCGAGTGGAAAGTCACTGGAGGCAATTAATGATATGTATCTGCGCAAGGTCGATCCCATTGGAAGTCACGCGTTCGATTCTTCTCCCGGATCAAGTATTTCTTCGGTTACTTCTCGCGGAAGAATTTTCAGGAGGCGAAGGCAACAGCGTGAGAAGCCCGAGGAGGTTGATCGTGCGGAAGCTTCCCATCATGAAGATCTTCCAGGGGCGGCGACTGTAGCGTCACCGCAGGGTGTCAATGCAGTTTAGATGAAGGACCAAAGCACTGCGGGCGGGTAGGGATCCAGACAAGGCTGTTCGTTGCTTTTGTATCTTATCATGATTTTTTAATGTTTAAATGTGTGATATTTTTCCTCTTTTGGGGGAACGCTTAGCGTGGAGTCTTGAACCGGATAGGATGCGGGTTCATCTTTTATATACCAAGGGTACAATGGGACGGTACGGGTCAAATTCTTGTAAACAAACAAAAATGTATTTCATATACATTCCACCACCAATAGCTAAAAAATACCATTGCCTATTTTGTGCCTCCAACTTCCAGCATCTCCGCAATTCGAAATCCCCAAGAATCAAGGGTCTTCTTCCGCTTTGAACATATGCTAAATACCCCGC
This sequence comes from Monilinia aucupariae, assembly GCA_002162555.1. Lineage (NCBI taxonomy): Eukaryota > Fungi > Ascomycota > Leotiomycetes > Helotiales > Sclerotiniaceae > Monilinia > Monilinia aucupariae. The sequence continues at coordinate 2,023,087 of NGKF01000005.1, forward strand.
CCGGTGGCTAGTATCCGAGTTGCATACTCTTAGTATGATTACCCCAAGTGAGGGGAAAGGACACTAAGCGATCCCAAGGGAACCATGGGGGAGATCGTCGCATTTATCATCGCGTGGAACGTCAAGCCTATGCCACTGACTCGAACATTCCAGAGCATCGCTTTGCTCTTGCATATCCTAGGAAGACATACAGGTTTCCCCGATCTTCCTCGGTCGCTAGCTAGGATTATAATCAACCATCAGATACATCGTTATACGAGTACAGGTGACGATGTATTTATTCTCTGCCATAACCTGACTCTCGAGCCATGGTGGATGCCGTAGATCTGCTGATCTGCTGATCTTTTCTCATGTCTCATTCCAGGAGCCTTTTGCGCTCCGAGATTCATCAGTTTTTGGATTCCGCAAGGCTAGTTAGGAGTTCCGCAAGAGTAGCTAGGAAAAAGGAGGATTGTGTTGATGCCGAAAATCTGGATGGGGTGGGGTGGGGTGGAGCGTATGAATCCTCGCGCATTCTCATA
>NGKF01000005.1:2023619-2046215 GCA_002162555.1 Monilinia aucupariae
CCCGCCAAACCTGCTTGAAGCTTGTAGATACATCAAGCTTGTGGTAGGACTCGATGATGAGGTATCCTGCACGAAGCGCAGCAATTCGCATGTATTGTGATATGCAGCAAAAAGGAGAGTAATTGAATGCCAAGAACCCTGGGGACTTCCCCAACTGCATGTCTCGCCCTTATCCTTTGCGCGGTTTTTTTACCCGCCCATTCGTGCTAGTTTGCAGAGAAGATTCGAAAGCCAAGGCATGTGGGCCAGAGACTTGGGGAAACTCTTAGCAATTGTACATTTAGGGACATGAGATGGGCAACAAGAACAGCAAAAGCAACCTCGCAAGGTTAAGAAGTCTCGAACACTTTTCGCATGCTTTCCATACAATTTACACACGCACATCTCCGGTACCATAAAATCTTCATTCTTGCCCTATCGATCTCCTCTTCAAAACTTCACATGAATGAGTAAGGGTGCATGTAGAGACTTCTGAAAGACACTCCGTTGGGTAAAGAGATGCGCCAACTTTTCCCCGCGAGATCGCATGCAAAATCTGGCATATACATTCAAGGCACCATGAGATTTCCCACGCAGCGCTAAGAAGTTTTCATCATTTGATGGAATGCGTGAGATGCTTCGCGTTCGCTCGAAGGATTGTAGAAATATTGTGGACATGTCAAACCTTTTTTTGGAAAAGTCTGCCCTGCCCAGAGCGAAAGAGTATTCACTTTCCCGCCTCGCTACATTATAAATCCAAACAACTGCCACACCTTCGGCCAAGGAAAGGACACGAGAAAAGCCGCCATGGTATAGCGGCTAGGAGCGAGACGTCAGAACGAGTAACAAACCCCCAGGGAGGAAGGGGGGTTTCCCTATTGGCGCCACTTGGCGCTCTATGGTTTTGCCAAATTTTTTATATCTGCATTTGAGGGTTTCATTTAAGGGTCCTATTTCCTTTTTGCTGCCATTGGAAAGAAGTTGAGTTGAGATGATACGAGATGAGGTGAGAGCTGGGAACTGAGGCGAGATGAGATAGGATAAGAGGAGTTTCACGATGAGAGAATTGGATTTGAGGTGAGAGGTAGGTAAGAAGAGAGTTGGATATTAAGCGCGCGAGGTGAATGTCATGTACCAACCAAAGAAACCCATTCCATTCCCAATTCCAATTCCGATTCAGCAGAAAAACCAACTCACCAGCAACATGATCGAAATGGAAGAGGAAACTGTACAACTTGAACTGAACTGAACTGAACTGAACTGAACTGAACTGAACTGAACTGAACTGAACTGAATCCAACCATGGTTAGATGGACATTAAAAAAACAAACAAAAAAAGAATTGCTAGAGTAGAAGTTTAACCTACTGCCTAGAGTAGGAGTAGAACTGCACAAACCAATGCAAGAAAGGGCAATTCAATCCAATTCGAATCGAATCAAATCAAATCCATCCCATTCTTTCGTTGAAAGGATCATCACCCCAAGAAAGATTGCATTTTGAGACAATTTATCAATCATTGGGAAGCTATACTCAAGTATGCTACTACCGGTAACCAGCAGTTAATTAATTCGATGATCTCAATTTCTATGTGCCGTCCCTCCCCAAGACTGCTGATCGGTTCGGTTGTTATCTATGAAGAAGGAGAAGAAGGAATCATTGGAGAATATATTTAGGATTCGAGTGCGAGTATAGATAGATATGTAATGAATATATTGAAGAAGTCTATAGGATACAATGTCGGTTGAATATAGGTGGAGGAGTGTTGGAGGCCCTCTACTCTCTCTAGCTTTAAGGAGGTTGGCGAGATGAAATCGCTATCGTGGTAATTCTTGGAACTTGCTAATCGCCGGCGGGGCAGGATGGATCCAATGTAACCATGATACTCTACTCGTAGGTATACTCGTACATGATACTGCACTGCACTGCACTGCACTGCACTGATCTACATCGTCACAACAAAACAATATTTCTTCTTCTTCTTCTCCTTCTTCTCCTTCTTCTTCTTTCCCTTCCCGTACCCTCGGCTCTCGAGTAACCATATCCTTCCCCGGAGATATCATATCATTCTTACTAAATTATTGATTCCAATCCTTTACTCCGTAGTAACATGCTCCCTCCACCTCGCCCCAGAAATCAAGACCTCAACGAATCAATCCTCCGCACCTCGACACGTAACGGAGCCAACGAAGCCAGCAGGACGAAACCAACCAAGCCACACTCACCTAGCTGAACCAAGCTTCCCAACTTGTTCCCCATCCGCCAATCGTATGATACGACATCGCGAATACTGTACAAAGTAACTCGTCAGCCTGTCAGGTCACCCCCCCGGTACAGTGTACACAAGACGCGAATTGCCGTGCTCCCGAGAATCCCCACGAGTCCACGAGCGTGGCCCAATAACAAGAAGATTCTGGGATTGTGGGATTGTGGGAGACATGGGGGATGTGGCAGCTAGGCAACCGGGGGAATAAAACTGTCAAATTAATGATAATGAGAAGATTATTGATTTCCTGGTTTTCAACAGAGGCCAAGATCGATTTTGAGGAGATGAGGAGATCATTCTTTTCTTTCGCCTATTACTCTAGGCCTATTTGAGTACTTGCTCTGATCTAATCTGATCGATCTCAATGGTATATTGCTATTTATCTATGGAACTTGGCATTGTATGATTGATTATTCGTTATTAATAGACTTGATTAGAAAGAACGGAAAGAACAATAGCTCTCAAAATTCTAGCTTTTAGCTTTTAGCTTCTAGCTTCTAGCTTCTAGCTTCTAGCTTCTAGCTTTTAGCTTTTAGCTTCTAGCTTCTAGCTTCTAGTTTCTACCCGAGTAGTTTCTAGCCTCTATTCTAGCTTCCATTCTAGCCTCTACTCTAGCTCCAGATACAACATCCTCTTTCAAAGGGATCTTCTTGGATCTTTCTTCATCTTTAGCATTACAGTCCAGCACTCGAGGAGTTGGTTTATTTATACTTTGTAGAGAGAGAGAAAGGGTAAAGGTAAAGCTAATCATGAAATCGTGGTAAGAGAGAGATTAAGTTTACAGCACTGTAACCGTACAATATCAGTATCAGTATCAGTATCGCTAAATCTATTATTTGGCTACCTACAAGGCTACAGCTCAAGTTGAACCAACATCTCTCTACGCATTATCGCCCACCCATCTATCCATTTATCGGGGATATTCCTCTTCAACAACAACAATAATAACAATATTGTACAGTAAATCGCTAATAACCTTACAACCCCTCGAATCTCAAGTCGCGAGTCTTAACTCTCGAGAAACAACCTTTACGTCACGAATCAAATCACAACTTCATCAAGAACCAACAAGATCAACCTACCATCCAATCCCATTCAACAACATGTACTCGAACTAACTAGCATTCCACGGAGTAATAGCATAAAGTCCCACTTCCAAGACAGACAGCTCCCCCAAGAACCAAGACGCAAGGTTACGAAAACCAAACCAAGCCCCTTTAGAAAACCGGGGGAAAGGAAGGGGAAAGCAAGGCAAGGAAGCGAGGGAAAGGAATAACGAGAAACCCAGCAAAAATCCCATAAACCCAAACCCTTCAAAAGCTTAAACAATTGCTTGAATGGGATCTAATTAACCAAGCTTTTGAGGAAAAAGGGAAAAAAAAGAACAGAGAAAGAAGAGGTGGAAGAAGAAGAAGAAGAAGAGGAAGAAGAGGAAGAAGAAGAGGAAGAAGAGGAAGAGGGGCCCTGGTCATATCTTACTCTCATTCATATTGATTTACATTATTTCTCCATTTTTAAGGCCGCTGGCAGGGACAGTGGTAATGGCAGTGGCACTTTTGAAATCCGAAAATCATCTACGGAGTACCTACCGGTTGAGACATCAGGTGTATCTATTACTCATACATACATATACGAGGATACTCGAGTATATATTCGTAGTTATATACATACATACATAAATGAAAGCGGAATATGGGAGGGGGGCACGAAACACATCGAAGCTTTGTGTAAGTGAGGACTGTACCCGCACGTAACGTACTTTGTAGGTGCAAGGAAAGGGAATGGGATCGCCAGTGGATGAACGCTCTATCGATATCTCTCTACTCGAGTAGATCCGTATCTGTAAATACAACATAGCATATCGAAGCGCCCTTCTCCCCCCTCACCTCAAGAAGGAAATGCAATACAAAAGAGGAGAGGAGAGAAAAGCATACCCTATCATAGACATGAACATACCGTAACATAACACAAACACAAACACCACACCACGCATACGAAGATAAGAACCCACCCACCAAGCTCATACAAATCCCAGCAGACAAATTTGGAGGGGACGAGGGGGGCAGGAACTAGAGAAGGAGTGGGAAGAAACAATCAAATACAAATCAGGAATTGATTCATATAGTTAAGTCAGCCACCCACTTCACCTCACCTCACCTCACCTCGCTGCTCGGCACGGCACACCTAGCGCTCTCTTCTGCATATGTAAACTGCAGGATTAACTGTACTTACTTACTTGTACTCTTCTCTACTCTACTCTACTATATACTCACTCACTCGTACACCGAACAAGGAAAGGAAAGGAAGGGAAGGGAAGGAGGAGAACGTCAGCCCCCTCCTCCCCAGCAGCAACTCCAACCTTTCATCAATATCTTACACCTCATACCTCATACCTCACACTTCACACCTCACACCTCAGATCGCACATCGCACATCTATCTCAGTCACTTCCACTTAAAAACAAGAAGAAGAAGAATAAATAAATAAATAAACACGAACCGGTTTTACAATATAATATCACCCAACTCCACTGCAACTGTCTCATCGTTTATCTTTGGAAAGGATCCATCCATCTTGCCTCTTTCCCTCTACGAGTGCATACCTACCTCGCACCAACATACCCTACCCTCCCTTCACAAACCTCCCTCCCTCCTATTTTCCTCGGGAGGACCCCCCAATCCAATCTAATCCCATCCAATCAAGATTAAAAATAAAAACATGACTGGCTCATTCTGGCAAAACGTCCTAACATTTCGAAGACCATCCTCCTCAACATCATCCACATCCACCACATCCGACTCGATAAATTCCTCCTCGAGCAGCAGTCTCAACCTGAGCGCTCCACCCAGCCATAGGGTATCCCGAAAGCGACGAGAGATATTTGGCGACTTTGATTATCCCTGCGATAACGGGAGTATGAACGCCAACATGCAGGAGCCTCTGGGGGCGGAAAGGAATTCCTCAGGTAAGGATACGGGGTTCCCGGAGCCTTTAAGTCATGGTATGTCACTATCATTCTCTTCTTTTCTTTACTTTTCTTTCCGCTGTCTGCTCGTCTCCGGGTGAGAAGCTGACATGCTATAGATCGTAACACAACACTCCCACACCCCGAAGCAGATACCTCCCCGTACGCGACTCTCGAATCCTCAGAATTTGATCTTTATCGTACTCACTCACGACTATCCATCAAGAGACTTCATAGCAGACCCAAGGGGTCACACCTGAGCGGACCCATATACGAGAACGTGAGGAGTACAGATGGGAGTCATGAACATGTTGGCATGAAGACGATAGAAGATGATGATGAGAAACGAGATGATCTGGCCGATCCACCAAAGACGGTAGAGGAATATGTGGAGGGGAGAGATGATCAAGGATATAGAAAGAAGAGTGTGCTTAGGAAATTAACTCTACACAAAAGTTAATGAATGAGCTGAGCGGGAAGGTCTGGAGTCGGGGAACGGAAAGCAACAATTTTGATGAACACAAAGCATAACACAAAACTGGACGGGATTTGATCAAGCAAGCGAGGAGTTCAATGGATTTGGAGTTGGGAGTTTAGGGGGTTCAAAAGGTTGATATTTGTATCCCTTTGTAATTATTTCTTTCCTACAACTGAGCCATGAAATAACTTCATTCATGTCCATAAACAGAAGTATAATATGCTCGACTAACTTCCACGGTACGTTGTATAACTGAATGGACCCAAAAGTAACGGAACATGGAAATGTTCTCCCTCCTTCACCACAAAGTTGAGTTCGACGAAAGGGAAGAATGTATTCTCCAATCCATAATATGCGCCCGTCTCGAAGCGTAATCTCCAGATGCTGGATCCCAAAGGCAGTTCCGGGCTTTTCTCTCCTCCACTCTCGATCAATTTACTGACCTTCTCGTTCTCATGATGCCAGTTAGCGATTCGACCATCGGAATTCGTGGTGGCCTTGAAAACGATATTTGCATCGGCAACGAGGCTCAATTCGACCTTAATTCCAGCAGCTGGCCGACCGGTGGTGGTATCGAGGGCATGACAAGTGATGGGATCTCTTTCTGCCATTTTCGCAATCTGCAGAGTAGATAGATGATGGGCGAGGAGGAATTCGTGATGATATAAGGTAGAAGACGTTCGTTGGGATATGAGAGGTGGGGTTGCGGGGTATAGACTGAAGGTGGGTGGTATGAAGGCGTGAAGGCGTGAAGGCGTGAATGACGATGGAGATGGAGAGATGTCGATAGCCTCCAGGTGGAAGTTATCAGTTATCCTTTGCCTTGAGAGTAGAGTATGAAGTGAAGTTAATTTGATGCAAAGGTTGAGTTGAGCGATCAAGAAGAAATACCCAGTGAAGCTCCAATAACCTCGCACATCGGAGACGGCCGCCTCAGCTTCAGCTTCAGCCTTGCACTCGTAATAATGAAAAGCTAAGGTTACATTACCTACTAGTCCCTAGCTCACGTCAAGGCTCGCTCACAGCCTTGCTTACACATTCTGAGCTACGAGTATACTTCCGACGTACTGTACGAGTATATCCAATCTCTATCGAGGCGGCGAGGTCATCTTGATGTAATCTGAAAATCTTATAGGAGGATAAGGATTAGGTTACTCTACTCCAGAACTTAATGACTGAGTAGAAGACAACAGACGACTACCGAAGGCTACCACTAGCGAATCAGATGACTAGCGCATTGGTGTATTGGTTGGTGCATTTGACAAGTAGCAAGAGAAAACGCCAGAAGACAAAAGAGACTACTAGATAATTCTAAGCTCATACTTCTTTACTCTACCAGATAACCAACACTTACTCTCAGGAGCTTAGGTTACAAGTTACAAACGAATCCTTTCGACTTTTGACTCGATTTTGAGTATTCTCACCCATCCTCTTCTCCCCTTCATACTATCCATCTATCATTCCACCAATCAAGGAAGATGTCTACCGCAGTAATTAACACCGACGACGATCAACTCGAACCCACTCTCCAGTCCATTCTCGACCAGAAATCCCTCCGCTGGATCTTCGTAGGTGGAAAAGGAGGAGTAGGAAAGACCACCACATCATGTTCTCTAGCCATTCAACTCGCCAAAGTCCGTCGTTCAGTCCTTCTGATCTCCACCGATCCCGCACATAATTTGAGTGATGCCTTCTCACAAAAGTTTGGAAAGGAAGCTCGACTCATCAATGGCTTTGAGAATTTGAGTGCTATGGAAATCGACCCCAATGGAAGTATCCAAGAGCTTATGGGCCAGGCGGAGGAGGGCGAGGGACCAGCTGCAGGTATGGGGGGAATGGTGCAGGATTTGGCTTTTGCGGTTCGTACACCTTGCTCTTGGGAAGAATGGAAATGTGCATGGACTAATTTCCTCATAGATCCCGGGTATCGATGAAGCCATGTCCTTCGCGGAAGTCCTCAAACAAGTTAAATCTCTCTCCTATGAAACCATCATCTTCGATACCGCTCCAACAGGTCACACCCTCCGCTTCCTCCAATTCCCTACTGTCCTCGAGAAAGCTCTTGCAAAGGTCTCCCAATTATCTACACAATTCGGTCCCATGTTGAATGGCCTACTCGGAGCTAATGGAACCCTACCGAATGGGCAGAATATCAGCGAGATGATGGAGAAATTAGAAGGTCTCCGCGAAACTATTTCTGAAGTCAATGGCCAGTTCAAAGACGAGAACCTCACTACCTTCGTCTGCGTCTGTATACCCGAGTTCCTCTCTCTCTACGAAACCGAGCGTATGATTCAAGAATTATCATCGTACCAGATCGATACCCATTGTATAGTGGTCAACCAATTACTTTTCCCCAAGAAAGGAAGTGATTGCGATCAATGTAATGCGAGAAGGAAGATGCAGAAGAAGTATCTAGAACAGATCGAGGAGCTATATGATGAATTTAATGTTGTCAAGATGCCTTTATTGGTTGAGGAGGTTAGGGGAAAAGAAAGGTTGGAGAAGTTTAGTGAGATGCTCATCACACCATATGTTCCGCCTGCTGGGGGATTGTAGATTCTTAGAGAGAGAGATACAAAGAATTAAGAATTGATACCCATCTTTCATGTCATCTTAGTTGGAACCTTGCCAGTAGCCAACTCATTGACAAGTGGTGCAGGTATCTAATCTGCATCGAAGAAGCTATTGTCAGTATTCTCACCATCCATTATCTGGTTTGGAGAGCCTGCACATCGCGTCACATCAAGCAACTCCAATCTTTAATTGTCTTCAACTTCATTATCTATACAGTCGTACTATGGCTGATTCATCGTTCGCTGCTCATTATCGACCATCGATTTCGTCGTCCAAGATATAGCCAGTACATCGAAGATCATAAGATAGCTAGCATCTTTTAATGCTGCCGGAGTCAAGTCCCCTCCCTCATATAGCCATCGCATCATTATATCATTTTGTTTAACGCAAACGCCGGCGCTCAATCCTTCCTACCTTCTCATCCGTCTAAAGCCCGCGTCCCAGACAATCCCTTGGGCTCATGCTAGGATAGGTAATCCATCTGAGCAGCTATTCCACCAAAACTTCTGCCTCCACCGGCTTGACCTCGAAAACCCTCTTAAGTCTCCTCCTCTCCTTATAACACAACTTGCCATTTGCCCACAACTCTCCTCCAAAGTTGTGATTCAAATCCCTCATTACTTGTTCCATTTCCCTCACATCAGCCCCATGTCGCAACTTATTTACCCACCGTCCCTGCTCCCGATACGCCCATCCGTCCCACGCCGTGTTGACGTTGACCAGCCTCTTGACCCCATCTCCCAGATACACCACATTTCCCGGCGTGCTCGCCTTACGGAACAGTTCCATCCACTCCGTGTACAAAGCCCAACTCTCATCCGCATCTCCATTCTCCCCCGCAAGCAACTCCTCACTCTTCCACCTCAGATGCATGGCTTCCGCGACCCTCTGCATCCACTTGACATCCATCTTTCGAGCCTCCGTGCGCATCGGATTAATCTGCACCATCTTCAAGCTCCCCCATGTTTTCCCCTCGGTCCGCTCATCACGAACACTCCACTTCCCCCCGATCCTCGAAAAGAGCATCTCGGCCCACTTCAAATCGTCGGCGTCGATCAGATCCAGATTCACCTGGATCGACTGAATATGCGCGAAGACATCCTCGCTCAAGCACCTCATGCTGAAGAGTAGATCGGCGGGCCAGAGACCCAGGGAATTGATCTTCCACAGCGAGATGCTGGCTTCGTGGTAGATCTGAACGCACGTGCTGAGGAGGCCGAGGGTGAGGAGCGGACAATCGGAGATGCACTCGTCGTTCTGCGCGTCGTAGGGGAGGAGCTGGTACGTATCTTTGCGGGTGCAGCGATAGGTGACGCAATTGTACGGGGTTTGAAAGGCGCTTTCGTAGATCTGATCCCGGATCTCGCGCGGGATGTCGATTAAAAGATTGAGAGGTGTTTTGGCCTTCATCTTGAGATGAGACATCAGGGCCAAGGTTGAGGTTGATGTTGATGTTCAAATGGAAGTTGAGAAATGGGAATTGTGGGATGGAGGGGAAGATGCAGAGGTTCGCGGGGCTTGCAGGTGTGAGATTAGATTAGAGATAAGTGTTATTTGGTCGCATGTTGAAAGTGAAGTATGCAGACTGAGAAGAGAAAAGGCAACATTTTACTCGTAAAAGTGGAAAAGTTATAAAAAGTTGTCAAGTTCGCGCAGCTCATATTGATCGCGCGGCTTAAAGGGTGGTGGTCCGCGCCGCGCCGGTAAGGCTAACCCGCATTTTCAGATATTCTCCGATGATTTTCACATGGGTTAAGTGAAATGATCCTATTTCTATGCCGGTAACATATTACTACTTGAGATCCTCTAATTTTAGGAATAACAGATGAAGAAAATTCAGTTGTATTCTCTAAATTCCACCTAGGAATATCTTCAAAGGTGGTATAATTCCGAATGCTTTGAATGTTCCACAACTAGGTATGAATGCCTACATAGTTGAGTTGCGTTTGGTATGCCATCTTCACCCAATACCATACAAGCTGATCAAGTTTGTCGAGCAATTCCACACCTACCTGCGTCTGGGTATGATAATAATCTCCCCATCTCTAGGGTCAAGCTTCAGATCCCTAACAACCTGCCTCCCTTCCTTCAAACACAGCCCCCCATCCACATACAACTGCCCCCCGAATGTATGGTTGATTCTATATAATAGCTTCCTTGTATCTGTCGTATCAATCAGCATCTCAGCCAACCATTTCTTCTTTGCCCAAGGAGACAGTCTAGGCCAACTAGTATTTATGTTCCAAGTCCGAAATCCTTTGTTTGTATGAGATCTGCTGGGATACTCTTGAAATAGCCTCCCATCAACTATCTCTCCATTCTCTCTTAGTTCGAGTACATCGTCGAATTCCTCAATCGTTTGTGGTCGTTCTTTGCTCGCTTTGATCGTAATTCCATGCAGCTTTTCCGGGGACCATGCCGCTGTTGCCAAGCTTCGCTCGATCCATTCTAATTCATCCCAGTCTAACACCTCCACTTGGAAAAGTATATGCCATCGCACTCTACCTCCAAGTAATGAATATAAATTCCTGAGTTTGGATCCTAATTTGGGAAGTTCCCGCAGACTCATTCCTTTGTGTTCCCAAATTACATCCTTGCATTCTCTATGTACCTGCTTGCATGTTTGAAGTATTGCAAGTGATCGCACAACGTCAATAGACCATGGTAAGAGTGTAATAACACCATCGGGGCCTGCGAGAATGTAGGTGTAGATCATGTCGCGGATCTCTCGTGGTAGTGTTTTGAGGAAAGGGGAAGACATGTCGAGATGCTTATATATTGTTTTTATGGTGTCTGCGTATAGAGAAGGCCTCGTCACCTGGAGTTTTTTTGCTTGTTGGAAGATATTCTGTACATTCACAAGTTGCCTTCACAGCTTTACTCACCAAATCCTCAGGAACGCCCCTCAGTCCAACTCATCTAAGGTTCTTTCAAACTCCCGAAACTCTTTTTTCCGAGGTCCTGATGGCTCCTTATCCAAAACTGCAATGGTAATTGTACTTTTTTTTAATATGGAAGATGCCGTTTTTGGTTGCAGGTATGCAACAAAACCAGAGTTTTGAAAGTTATGGTAGTAGTAGCGAGCGGCCTTAGGACGTGGTAAGGCTAAAAGCCAGAAGACTTTGAGAGTCTTGGAACCAGATGATAACTCTTCTTGACATGAGTATCCTACCTACAGATAGTGCAAGTGTAAGTATTGCTAACCTACCGCACATACATTTGGATGATTGCCGTTGTTAATCTGCGGCCTGTTGCTGGCTGGCTCCCAAGAAGTAAGGTTATTTTGTCCTTCCCGGCTTGAAGGACTTGCGTCGGTGCAATGATGAATGATCGACAGATATGCCACTCCAAGATTAGAATTTCTAATATGAATACGAGTAATGGGGAAACAGTTCTGATGAGTCGCAAAAGCAGTGGTAGGTTAATTCGATAAGGTGCCGCAAATATCCAAATGATTTCGTATGGGACGGGTGTTATGGTATGTACTCGTAAAAGGCTCCATTTTCGCGCTTATGCTTCTGAAAACCACTTTACGCGTCAAACACGCTTTGACCACAAAACGCGTCGCGCTTCCAACCTTCTTCATAACTTTTCGTTCCTCCATCAACCAAATTATTCCAATTTTGTACCAGCTACTCAACATCTTCACTTTTGCAATTCCACCTTCCCCCCCCACCAACTTGCAAACTTTGCTCTTATAGTTCTTGCGTTGTACTTTTGGTTGCTCTTGCTTTTGCTATATTCACAATCATGCCTTCTGCGGCAAAGAAAAGAAAGGTCTCGGCGGCGATCTCGAGAAATGCAGTAGCCATCAAGACTCAACCATTGACTTCATTTACCACGATTTCAAAAGCAAGTACAAAGGGAGGTGCAAAGTCAGTTGTTGATGTGACTGTTCAAACCAACGGAGCATCAACAAAAGTTACTGGATCAGATAAACCTTCAACGAATTTAAGGAAGAGAAAGTTGGATTCTGAGGAGGAGTCAACCGTCATTGAGACAGCTGCGATTGTGAAAGATACTAAATCAGCTCAACGACAATCGATACTGCCATCAAAGGTTCCACAGACACCACACAAACTCATCAAAACATCCTCAATCATTACCGACACTCCAACCAAAGGAGCGCGTACCCTCCTCGATCGCCTCCTTCTACAAACTCCAAAAAGACCTGTCCAGAAAAGACCTTCCCTTTCCTCTCTCCGTTCCATTTCTTCGAATTCTGCCTCCGATATCTCGGCACCTCCACCTAAACATTCACAAACCCACACCAAAGAAGGCAAGAACGAGGAGGAAGAGGAGCCACAGGAGGAGCCTAAGGAATCTCTCCCTAGCGAACTCATCGATATCATAAACCTCCACGCCGCTCTTCTTACAGCTCTTACTCTCCACTGCGCTCATAATGGATCCAATGCACCCGCAGACCTACGAAATCTCTGTCCAGATGTCGCCCGAGCATGGGGAAAACGCAAAGTTGTTCTGGATGATATCCGCCAAGCTCTTGGTGTCTTGAACTCTCATATCAGCGCTAGTGCAGAAAGCCAAAAGCTTTCTAAAATATATCTTTCGGATTATGGATCTGGGAAAATATGTGTGGAGATTGAAGCTGGAAATTGGGATGGGAAAGGGAATAATCTGAGGCCGATTGACGAGGAGAAGTTCGATGGGATATTTACCCAAGGATTGATTACCCAGTGGGAGTCTAAGGAGAAGGATATCACCGTGGAGGCTTTCATCAAAGAATTGCCATTAGCAGGTATCACACCATGCTCTTTGCTCTCAAAAATGACCCCACTTCTCGCCAAAGGTCAACGCCGGCTCGAAGATATGAAAGCTGGAATTATAGCCAAAAAGGATCTCAGAAGAACAAAATCTTCTCCTGCTCTTATCGAAGCCGCCCCTCTCACTTCCACTTCCACATCCACTTCTCCCGAAAAGAAACCCACTCTCCTCGAACGTCTCCGTGCTAAACAACTACGCCAATCTCTACTCCCGCAAGCTCCCTCTCCTGCACAAGTAGCTCGGAGAGCAGCTCTATCAAGAATGGAAGAAGTAGTCAAGGTCCTCGCTATTCTGAGTACATCAGGATCAGCTGGTCAACAAAGAATATCCTTCACAATGCCGACTCTGATTGGAAAATTGAAAGATTCATTCAAAACTCCCATTTCGAAAGATGAGGCAATTGTGGTTGTGAAGTTGTTAGCAGAGGAAATTGCGCCAGAATGGATTCAATTGGCCAAGATGGGGAAGATAGAGGCGGTTGTTTTTGATCGGGAGAGGAGGGTTGGCGAGGAGAATGTCAAGGAGAGAGTTAAGAAGGCACATAGTGTTCAGGGTTCTCAGGGTGTTTAAGGTTGATGTTAAGTTGGGTGTTGAGTTGGATATTGAGCAAAAGGAAGGGCTCCAAATGAGTTCTTTTGCGTCTGGTATATTGTATTGCTTGGAGAAGATGATACCCTTGTTTTTGTATAGATTAACTGCATGATATGGTATGGCTAATCGGATTTTTTGGCCGGCCAGAGGATAAAGGATACAGGATACAGGACTAGGGAATATGGATAGAGAAGAAAGAATAGGACTTGTATCGATATCTAGGTAGATAGATTCGATGCAATAAATGATTGTTATCAGACTTTTTCTCTGCTGCTCCAAGTTATGGATTGAACAACTGGATGTCTGTTTTCATTGCCTTATTCTTCCAGTACCGAAGTACTTGCAATAGGTTTTGTTGGCTCTGTTGAGTGTTGACATGCCGAGGCGCAAGGCGCTAGTTGAATTTGGATGGGATCTAGCACTGCACTCCTTACAGATTGTAGGTTTCGAGGTTTAAATGAGCAAGCAATAATTTCGGCTCAGAATACACAAGATCAGGTGGAAAAGATTCTGCGATACATCAAGAAGAAATATAGCGAGAAACAGTCATGTCACTGCGAAAATTGGAAGACAGGTTATCAATTCACTAGACATCGTCTACTCCAGTCGACTATACCATCTAAACCAAACGCAAGGAAATTGAGATCCAACGCAATAATAGGATTTTTTGGGAAGCTCTAGTGCTTTCATATGTTCCTTCATGCACCTCATCTATTCATAAACTCCATAGCTTAAAGCGTCCACCATCCACCAATTCATTTCATAGAATTCGCTCCCCAGAACATCACTTCATACTGACAACTACTCAATCATCCGCACCACATCAAGTATTTCTAAGCCTTAGGAGGAACAATCTTAATCGTCGTCTTTGCAGGCGCCGCCTTTGGCGCAGGAGCAGGTGTGGCGTTCTTCTTTGGGCCCCCAAACTTCGAAGCTCCAATATCATTTCCACGTAACTTAATACCCAAGACTCGCTCCATGTTGTTCAGGACTTTCTGATCAGGAGTGGCGATACCTCTTTCCATGTCATTGACGATCTTTGGGGTGGTATTGCAGAGCTTGGCGAGATCGGCTTGGGTTTTGATATTTTTAGCCTTGCGCCCATCTTGGATGGCGCGGGCGACCTCTGGACCAACGGTTTTGGGCTTGATAATTTCATCGGAGCGGTCGACCTTGGTGAGATGTTGACCTTCTCCTGAAGGGCCCTATTGGTAAATAGTTAGTTCGGGGCTCTTTGCGGTCGCAGGAAAGGCTAGCGCTGTCGCGTGGAGGGGTAAAGGTTGATAAAGGGTTCAGCTTGACTTACAGCGTTACCGGAAGCAAATTTTTTCTCGGTGGTGATGGCTCCTCCACTTCTCTTGGCAGCATTCAATGCAGCTGCTCCTCTGATGACTGTCTCCCTGTCTGCGCCAGCTCCTCCACGAACATTCTTTCCAATCTTGGTGACGGACTCCCAGTCGTCCATTTTGATATATCTTGGAGGGGGGTAGCTAACAAAAGGTGTTGTCTGCAGGGGGAAATGGGTGTTGAAAAGGGTGCTTGTGCTTGTGAGAAGATATTTCACGCCGATGTGGTTGTTGTATATTTAGAAGAAGTTGATGAAGGATTGGTGGCTTCTATTTGTGGCAACTGATATACTCGAGTATCAGTGCGCCTCTTGCTTCGCCGAATGAATCAGATACAAAAAGAATTTCTTACATAATCATTGCAGGTCACGTCGTTGAGCGGTGAGCGGTGAGTGCCATATGAGGAAATGATCGTGGGCAGTATGTCCTTATCCTTGTATGACTCTCGGACTCTTGAATCTTGAATCTTTACAAAGTATATCCTCGGCCTCGAGTCCTCAAGTCCTCGACCCATCCACTATTGCTTTTTTACCATACGAGGACTTCGAGATCTTATACAAAGAACCTCTTCCATATATGTCTATCCTTGACTTCCTCACATTCAACCACCGCTACGAGTAGAAAGATTTGAAAAGAAAAATGCATCATCAAAGAATTCAATATCGCCTCCCTTAGATTTTTGAACCCCGCCATGGGTATTTCCTACTTGGCATCCACCTCAATTGCAATCATTGGGCTATTCGGATCAGTATCCGATATATCAACTCTTTTTGCCTTTGGCTTCATACGGAATCGATATTCCTGTGTACAATTGTTCCAGCAATATGTCGATCCAACCACCTTCGTTACCCTCGCCAGCAGCACGGCTTTCCTTTTCGGCCTCCTCCAAGTTGTTCGATATGTCCGAGGTCTTGAGGTAGCATCTACAAAACTAGATGGGCAGTTTCTTAAACCCATGCTCTTTCCTGCAAAAACAAGTCATCTGAGGCTGTTTCCAAAGAAACATGGTTTTGCGTACTCCTACCTCTTGACCGGAATACCGATTGGATGGACAGGATCTTCAGGGGGGATGATATCAGCCGATGAGAGGAATGATTTTTGTCCCTGGTATAGGAGGTTGTTCTCTCTTCAGCCAATGAGACCTTGGTATGTTGTAGATGGCGATGCTTATTTGGGGAGAGGTCATGTACCTGGTGGATTGGAAGGAAAGTTGAAAAGGTTCCTTCACGATCAGGTAATCCAATATCTTCATTTCTAGAGGGCCTGACTGACAATAACCAGGGAATAGATCATGAAGACTATCCATATGCTTATCTCATGACATCCTCAAGATTTTTGGGGTATCAAAATAACCCAGTATCCGTGTGGAACCTTTATTCAAGAGATAGAGAATTGAAAGCTTTTCTTCTTGAAGTCAACAATACATTTGACGAGCGTCACACCTATTTTGTCACATCAAAAGATGTGGAAGTGTCCAAGATCGAAGAAACGAAGGGCAAACCACCGAGGTTCACAAATACCTGGTCAAAGGAATTCTACGTGTCTCCGTTCAATGCTCGGAGTGGTTCCTATTCCGTCTCAGCATCTGATCCATTTTATCCATCTCTATCTGGAAGTAACCCTCTTGACCTCACATTAACTCTCAGTTCTACTGAACGCCCATTCCTTGTAGCAAGGGTCTTTTCTGCTGGACCTGCATTCGACCCTTCTATCATGTCAGTATCTCAAAAAACTCAATTTCTGCTCTCGTGGTGGTGGGTGGGTTTCGCTACATTTCCTCGAACATTAGTCCAAGCCTCCATATTATTATTCAGACGTTCAATACCCTGGGTTTCACGCCCGGAACCATTGAAAGTGACTCTTTCAAGACATGCCGATATAACTCAGAAGTCTATTGAAGTTTTATTTCGACAATATCTTCACCATCTCATTGAGACGACCGAGAAATCTTTAGTTCTAAGATACAGACCCGGCGGGCTTCTAGACAGCACAACAGAAATCATGTATTCACCCTCAGCTCAACTGTCCCCAGGAATAGCAAAAGAGATTGAAATATCAGTTTTGACGCCAATTTTTTATACTCAATTTATCAAATATATTGATATTGTCCAAGCTCTTGAGACAGAATCAAAGAGCGAAAGCGTAGCTATAACGAATATTGATCTTCTATGGTCAAAACCTGTAAAGTCGGAAATTCAGCCAGTGGTTCTACCAGCGGATTTCATTCCACCGGGTATCAATACTGTTACTCATATGTTCTTTCAAACGATCCTCTCTGCACGCATCTATCCTCGCCTCCAACCTACTGGCAGTATTTATTCGCCCTTCGATAAATACATCCTTAGGCAAACCGATCATGTCGCTTCATCCTCATACAAGAAGATACTTTTGAAATTGTGGCTCAGTCATTGGATTGCTTTTGGCTGGGTAGACATATTGGATTTTCAATGGTGGCTAGTGAGACTTGGGTTTCTCTGGTGGACAGCGGGAAGGTTGCGGTCGGTGCAGGTATGAATGGAATTTTGAATACCCTCGGGAGAATAGGAGGTTTCTGAAATGGTGTACGGTGGATAGATTCTGAAAGGAAGAAAAGCTAGAAATTCGGGTTATTTGCTATAGATACCACACCCATAGAGCAAATTGAATTGAGGTAATTTTTGTGGTTTCCTCTCTATTTTTGGTGGGCTCACTTTGAGAATCCGAATGGCCGGTGTGGTTCATGTAGATTTCCTCGAGCTGAGCATTTATTATTTTCATTTGGCTAGATCATTTTACTTGCGAGTGATTGTTTGCAAAAACACCTTCTTCTATCTCGCATTTGCACCACTCGCCAGAAACCCCATTTTACTCCGAGTACATAGTCTGTTGAAGCATGATTTCTTGGAAAATCCAATGCGCGAACTTCCTGTTCAGATGGGTTTAAGTGGACTAGCGAATGGGCTGGTGGGCTGTTGAGAACAGGTTGATCACACGAAGTAATGTATTCAACACTCATACCTATTCGTCTCATAACATCCCGTCCCATGACATATCAGCTGAACTCTCAATCTACTGTCAATGACAACTATATGTTGTCTATCTGTGCATCTTCTTTTCGCTGCCATCCATTTGGAAATAGGGAAATGTCAACGCCGTCGCTCAGATCCCATACACCCATCCATCCCTCTGAGAACTCAGCATGCGACCATTTATCGTTCTATCTAGAGCAGAGCAGTATTACTTTCTTTAGAGACATTATCTTGTAGTTTCCTTGCTTAACCCTTGGGACTTTCGTTTCGCTTGCAGCCGTTTTGTCATACCTCGTTGAGATCATCTCGGGTATTATTATCGTGCTTCATATGCTGGATGTTGGTGTATCATATCTTTCCACATGATGTGGTGATGGATGGGTGTATTGTAGAGTGAAGATTCGAACTTTCGGGTTTCTTTCGTGTATCGATGATGGATTCTCTTCACATTGCATTGATCCTTATGTGGGTCAATCATGTACGAGTACGAGTATATACAGCATTCAACCACGACAGATCTCACGTCGCAATAAGGATAACGAGGCATAGAACTCGCGAAGAAGCATCAAACACCATGAGCCATGGTCATTCAATCTAGCCAACAAAGATTTTAAAGATACCGGTAGTACTACAACTAGGTGTTTTACCTCCTGCACCTCATGCCCTTATGGTATTTCATCTCTACTATTTACGCTACCTCGTATTCACATCTCATCTCTATCGTTACAGTACTCCTCCCTCGTCTAACCCCGATCTATCTACCACCTCCCATCGCCCCAAACACACTTTTCCATAACCCCTCAACGCATCAACTCGTACCCAATTCCCTCGCATGCCCTCCCTCACCCTCACCCTCCCCCACATCAAACGCGCTGATCAATTATAATAACCTTCCATTCAAGCTTGGCTCCCATATTCAACTTCATATTGTTACCTCGGGTCTTGGTCTTCATTTCTATCTTTCTGCTATAGTAGCTCGTTGAAGAAGTCTGCTCCGCTGTCCATACTGCATTGTGAATTTTGGGGAGGGGGACGGGGGGTCGTTGGTTTGCTTGCTTGGTCTCCGGGGTTTTTCATCACCTACATGAGCGTATCTGAGGGAGTGAATCTTTGGGTCTTATGTGTGGGATTGTGGATGTAGGTATGAAGGCATCGTTTATGGCAAAGAAGATATTGATTCTTTCCGTTCCCCCCTTCACCCTTCATCCTTCACCCATCCATCGCCTTA
This sequence comes from Monilinia aucupariae, assembly GCA_002162555.1. Classification (NCBI taxonomy): domain Eukaryota; kingdom Fungi; phylum Ascomycota; class Leotiomycetes; order Helotiales; family Sclerotiniaceae; genus Monilinia; species Monilinia aucupariae. Next base: position 2,042,837 of record NGKF01000005.1, read on the forward strand.
ACTCTCGTCTCATCTCATTTCTTCAAAACACAGCCATGAAGAAGATCGTCCCAAGAGAAAGAAAGCCTTCATTCATACTCGAGTACTTCTGAAAGATTTTCCCGAAAGTAGGTCGTAGCACGATAGACCTAGTTGTGAGACGTGCAACTTAGCCCAGCGTTCACACTGGATCCCCGATTGAGCTTTTTCGTCACGTCAGAAACTCAGCTTTTGTAGTTTGCCTGTGTGCTTCCTCTCATTCATTCTCCATTCGCCACTTTCCTTTTCCTCTCATCCCGTCTCTTGGCTCAAGGCTCTCGCCATTGGCAGATCAATAGCTACCCCCGTAGAAGAGAGATGATCATAATTACTCTTGCGAAGCCGGATTTCAATTTCTTTCTCCCGTTGTCGAATCTATAGCCCCTCAGACTACTCTAATTGACTAACATGACTTGTTAGGGATGAAATAATATATCGTCTTTTACAGCGCTGTGGTATGAAGATTTTGCTTGGGTTGGGCATCATACATAGTGTAGTATCGAATTAATTAGTTTTTTCCTTTTGGGGAAATTTCATTATTGTCTCTTGTTATAGACAAACCTATTGTGTCATTGAGATGACAAGAGTTGGCTATTCGTAATTCATCCCATGTATAATTCCACACATCATTCACTAGTACACCAGTTCACCAGTTCACCAGTTCACTATTTCACTATTTCACTTCCGCGCACACCACGATACCCCTTCAACAAACTAGTGAGCATAAAGGACCTCCCTTTCCTTGTATCACATCCCAAACTGCAACGGTGCTTAGAGAGGAAATTGGTGGCTGGGGAATCCGCACTGTAGAAGTCTGGAAGCGTAGGCCTCGAGGAGGTAAGTGGGAATATCATCATATATCTGCATCCGAATCACAACTTTTCGCATCTTTGCTGTCGGAAATCTGTAAATTTCGTATGTTGTTCGACTGATCCCATCTCATCTCATCTTATCCTATCCTATCCTACCCACCCATGTTTGTTAGTCTATCTATGCTATTCCATTATACCTTATCCGATCTCTCAACCAAGTGCTCCCATCTCTCCCATCTAATCACCCACTCTCACCCGAAACCAAACTCTCGCTAATAAGATCACCCCTTCAACAAAACCAAGCTCTAATCGGCACACCAGCCCAACACCCTTCACATTGCCAAATGATATCCCACAGCACAGCACCTCCCTCAACGCATCCCCCATCCAAGAGAATAATACATCATCAAGCGCCCTTCTCACCATCCCCACAAGAACGAGGATCTAGCTCTCACCGATCCTCCTCCCATGGAAAATCTTTCTCTCAAATCTGGATCCAATATTTCGTTCCCTCATGCTTTCACCAGTCATCATACTGTATGTTCCACGCCTCTTAACCTTGGGTTGAGATTGGTGTTGGGTGGTTTGAGTTATCTTTGGAGTATCTAATATTTGAGTTTGAGTTATGGTTATGGTCTTGATCATGTGTAGTGAATGAGCTACAGTATACCAAATACCGTACATCATTCCCTCACCGCCTCCTCACACATCCCTTTGCTTCCCTCGCCAAATCCGTTAGCGTAAAGTCTCCTTAAACTATATCTATCCATTATATACATCGAACCAAGAATCTACACAAAGCAATCAACACGAAAACGACCTGGCTTATTTCGATTATGAGCTCAAACATGGAATGAAGATGTTGATTGATCTTGTAGTTCTTTCTAATGGGAATTGTTACTGTAAGCTGGTGAACTAATATAATGCTGTTGTACATCCGAGTAGGTGTACTCAAGCGAGCATGACAAGAATGTATTCACTGACCTGCCATGAGGATACCACGAGTAGACAGACACTCACCATCATCACCACCATCACCACCATACAACCCCCAAATAAACCTTCCTCCTCCCTTCCCTCCCCTTCCCAACTCAACCTACAAGATACAAGCGCCAAGAAATCATCTATCTCACCTCCTTATCCTCCATCTGCTAATGACTCGAGCATGAACGTATACCATCTCATCTCCCCTCTTCTCCCAAACCGACTTGTCAATTCCATATCCATCAATCCTCAACTTCCGAACTCCCTTCAATAATTCCATTATATCCTATTCCATCCCCCAAATTTACCAGCTACTTTCTTCTAGATGCTGTACGAGGACAAAATCATGCATATTCCATCACCATACTCCTCCACCACCACACTCCATCCTATTTCATCTCACTACCGTCTCACCCCTAATAAATCGATGTACGAGTATACACAGGAATTCTCAGGAAAACAAGAACAGCTACTTAACAACCTTTGCTGGGGAATTATAAAGATATATTCGAAATGTTGGTTATTGATTCACCCATTCATCCATTCACCCATTCACTTCCCCCTCTCTCCATCCATCCATCTCTTCCTCTAAGCCCATCTCACACTCATACACTCACCGTTATACACCTTGTATCTTATATCTTACAACCCTTCAATTCATAGAATCAAGATACAAACTCTTTAATATATATATACCCATCCATTCATCCATCTTTCGATCACCACCACCCAAAGATATTTCAATACAACATCCCCATCTCCATCTCCAAACCAAATCCCAACCCTCAAGTTCCAAAGAACGAACCCAACAAACAGAGAAACCAAAACATCTATTCGTATCCCCATTCCATAGCACACTTGAGCAAAGGCACAAAGTAGATCATATATACGAATATATTATACACCTCCATCTCATCTAATCATCTCAACCCATATCTACTCCCATCCCCCCTTTATATACACCCGAGAAGAGTATCCGCAAGTGTAATATTTACTTTCCCCCTTGTCCCCTCCAAAGAAAGAGAGAGAGAGAGACAACACACAACATTGCCTCAACTCTTATATCGCTACGAGCACGACTCCCATACGAGCACTCCCACCACCAATACTAATCAACCCACTAGAGTACATCTTACTTGACCGCATCACACATCACACATCACACAACATCTCCCAGCGAACTCCTCATCACATCACCGTGTGCTTCAAATCGAGTATGATACCTCACTATACTCGTATATATACTACTCTCCCTCCTCTCCTCTCCTCTCTCCTCCTCCAATACACATCGATCATCGAACGCCAGATCCTTCTACGCTATCCATCTCTTCACCTCTCCATCCATCTCTATAGCATCCCACCCACCCACCACCTCCAATCACCCCACCCATCTCCCAAGAGAAAAACAGTCCTTGTTTTCTTTCCGTTTGAGATGTGCTCGTGGTGCGAGGACTTTGCGCAGATCGGTTTGCGCAGATCGGTTTGCGTTGGTTTAGAGTACAGTACGGGGAGCGGTTGAAATGGCAGTGGAACGCCAAGGCACTTACCCAATCAAACAACATCCG
>NGKF01000005.1:2046645-2114412 GCA_002162555.1 Monilinia aucupariae
TAACGTTGATTATATAATTGATCGTGACATTTTGTATTGTTGTTCGATAACGTTGATTATATAATCAAAAAAAAAGTCCAAGTGTTTACTTACTATTGCTACTCTAAATGGTTTAAGTGGTTATAGTTCTTTTGTGGGGCCTTGGCGTTCCACTGCCATTTCAACCGCTCCCGAATAAATCCCAACAATCTAGAACCTTTTCTTTTCATGGGTCGATGGATGAATCGACAAAATAAATCAACAAAATAAATCAACAAAATAAATAAATAAATACAAAGGAAATATATAATATAAAAATGAAATAAATAAAAAGGAAATGCAAAATATGAAAATCAAATATTTCACAAGAGCATATCACTACTATACACAACTCAAGCACAAGTCTATGTCCACGATTCGATTTTCATTTCGAGTATTCATTTGCCAAACTTTACTTGATCTCTTTATTTTGCATATGTGCGAGTATATGTCAGATGAAATATATATTGTAATGTTCGAGTATGATATACTTTATGGATTGTGGATTATCAAATATGCTTTATCCATTTGGTTCAATTTAACTTGACTTGATTAAGTTTGAGGTCAAGGTTATGAATGTAATTTGTATTGTATTGTTGGATTGTACTATGTTTATTTTGATTTCATTTCATTTCACTTCACTTGGTAGAATGACTACGAGTAGAGTTATATTATCACAAAGAAGTCGAGTTGAGGTTTGGTACATATATGTATAATCATCCATTCTTCGATGATACTTAAAGACATATCCAAAAATCCAAAGATTCAAAGATCCAAAGAGCACGGAGTAAGGATACTCTACTCTACTCTACTCTAGACTTAATAGTGTACAACATCGTTTTATCTTTCTTCTTCATCCATGCACGCACGAGCGTTGGGTTGCATGCAAATGTAAATAGGCGGAGGAGTTGGTTTAGGTACCTGGGATCTGGGACCTGGGACCTGGGACCTAGTAGTTGTTGGATATTGAGTGTTGATTTTGAAGTATTGACTTGGGAGTATTGAGTTGGGAGTATTGAATATTGAATCTATACCCGTGCTCATCTTACCGTGAGGTTTCTAGGCCGTTGCGTTCTTTTAGGTGGTGGTTGTGGTGGTGGTGGTGATCGCAGTGGTAGAGATGGTTGTTGTTGGATGGATGGGAAGAGAAGAGAAGGGAAATGAAAATACTCGTACTCGAGTTGAACCCAAGGTTTCCACGGCCTTCCTTCTCTATATCGTGATGATTGATATTTATTACTTGGATATTCATCTGACGTGGGCGACTCTCTCGGGGATTCGATCGATCTCTTGGAATATAAGACGTTGAGTATATACTAGTATTGATTATATCCATCATTTACCATGATGGTGGGATGATGAGATGGTGAGACGATGAGATGATGAGATGATGAGATGGTGAGACGATGAGATGATGAGATGATGAGATGGTGAGACGATGAGATGATGAGATGATGGGAAAAGGAGAAGACTGAAGACGAAGGTTGATACGCCAGCGATGTTGATGTTGAGAGATGATAATGATTGATACGGGATATTGATACGCTATGATATCTCGTGCGTTTACGAAGCGTGGTGATCACAATAGATATATGGCATCGTCACGTGTGTCTCGAGAGCATCAAGGCAGGGTCCCAAGACATATCATTGGTTCACATGATAAGTCGGTTTCATTTGGGCTTTTTAACTTTTTCCTTGATGCGCCTTGATGCATGAGAGAACTTCTTCTCTCTCTGCTAGTCTTCTGCTTCTTCTTGGCACCTCATCTCGGATTTCTCACTCTCTCTCTCTCTCTCTCTCTCTCTCTCTCTCTCGCATTCTCATCCTTATGGTATCTTGTTGTCATGACGGCTCGAGCCAGAAAGGGGCAAGGGTCAAGTGTCAAGTGTCAAATGCTTCAAGACCCAGAGAGTGAAGGGAAGAGTGGATCAACCCATACCCACTCCTCTCCACTCCTCTCCTCTCCTCTCCTCTCTGTCCCTCCCCCCGGTCATCCCCCAATGAACCTTCAACACCTCATTAAACCCAAATTGGTAAGGACCGTCTGACTTGACCTTACCTAAGCCACCCCGACCCCGGTTTACCCATCTCACATCGCCTCCCCCGTTTAGCCCGTTTGATAAATACTGTAATGTGTATTTGAAGCCATTCTTCTCTCTTGCTCTCTTTCCTTCTCTTCCTCTTCCTCTTCCTCTTCTCCTTCTCTCAATCTCTTCATCTCTCAGTCTTTCGTTCAGCCCTTCCTTCCTTTTCATTTGCTCACTCGTTTTCTGCCCTTCAAGGACTCATCAGCCTTGAACTTTCCTTCCTCGATCAATCATCCCATCTCCTCCTTCTCTGCCCACTAAAAGATTAATCGATTGTTCCTTCTCTTCAACATCCACCGGAATCCTTCGACTTCAAATACGAACCGAAGACCTTGGTCGACCTTCTTCTACTTCTACTTCTCCTTCCACTTCTTCTACTCACAACACTTCACATTCGACTTTATTCCCTCTTAGCACAGGTCATTCTTCAATCAATTTAAATCATCATTCCTGGGCTGATTTTCATATCGACAGCTACAACCATACAATAATATCCATCATGCTCCCAAAGACTCTCTTCGCCTTTGTGGCTTCGCTTTCGACCGCCTCTGCCGTTCACCAAGGTTTCAACTATGGTGCAACCAACGCAGATGGGACGTACAGATCTCAATCGGATTTCCAACAAGCCTTTGAGACGGCCAAATCCCTCGTGGGTACATCTGGCTTCACCAGTGCGAGATTGTATACCATGCTCGTAAGTTCGCGGAGATTCTTTCCTCGCCCTGACACGGAGGCTAACGACCCTGACAGCAAGCCGATACTCTTGAACCCACTTCGGCTATCCCGGCCGCTATTGCTTCCGATACTACGATGCTCCTGGGTATCTGGGCATCTGGTGGAGCGACGGGCGTAACGGCTGAGATCAACGCTCTCAAGAAGGCCATCACCCAATATGGTGAAGCTTTCACGAGCCGTGTGGTTGGTCTCTCGATGGGATCCGAAGATATGTACCGAAATTCCTATGATGGTGTTGTGGCCAAGGCGGGAATCGGTTGCGACCCTGCCGACCTGGTGAAGTACATCAAGCAAGTCAAAGAAGCACTCGCCGGTACTGCTTTGAGCAAGGTTTCTCTGGGACATGTCGATACATGGACGGCTTGGACCAATGGATCCAACAGCGCTGTGGCTGAGGCTCTTGACTGGGTTGGAATGGATGCGTAGGTGCACGGCTCCTTGATTGGTTGAATGTGTGACTGACATACTTGCTTCAGCTACTCATACTTCGAAGGTTCAAAGTCAAATTCTATCGAGAACGGAAAGGATCTCTTCAACACCGCCTTGGTCGCTACACAGGCTGCTACCAAGAAGGATGTTTGGATTACCGAGGCTGGATGGCCCGTTACTGGTGCCAGCATCAATCTCGCACAGGCAAGCACTGAGAACGCCAAGAAGTTCTGGCAGGATGTTGGGTGCCCGAACTTCGGCAAGGTCAACACTTGGTGGTACACTCTTCAAGATCAAAACAAAGCTGGTTCCGTCACTCCATCTTTCGGTATCGTTGGTAGCACTTTGAGCACCAAGCCATTATTCGATCTCAGCTGCAACACAACGTCAAGCAGCTCCACATCGTCAAGCAGCTCCACATCGTCAAGCAGCTCCACGGCTACCTCTTCCAAGGGATCTGCCGCTACTCCAAGTTCTGGTTACACCCCTGGAACTGGTAACGGTACCAACCCTGTTTATTCATCTGTGCCAAGCACCACTGGAACCACTACACGCAACGGTAGTTTCCCAACCTCGACTGCTAACCCACCATCGCCTACTGGTGGAGCAGCCTCCCTCTCTGGATCTGTCGCTCTTGCCCTTGGAGCCGTCTTTGTCGTTGCCGCTGCTTTGTAGATGAGATGAGTTGTGTGGTTTATGGGAAGGAGGATTGGTTTGCATTAAATTGAGTAGCGTGTTATAATGGGAGAATTATGGTCATTTGGCTCTTGCTTTTCTTTGAGGTAATTTTTGGTTGTGGGATCCATACCACGATGATCCGATAGATGGAGTTTGTAGATTCAAGTAGATTCAACAGCCACGAGTCCATTGTTACATTACAAGTAGACAATGAGATACTCTTTTTAGATGATTATAAAAAAAGGATTGAATTTTGAAGATTTAAATAATGAGAGGAGAGGAGAGAAGAGGAGAGGAAATGATTGATATCTTATTTATTTTATTTATACATTTATTGGCGTAATAGGGGTAACGCAAGCGTTTATATGTTTTATATGTGTTATATACTCTGTATATATAACAAAGTGTACGTATAGAAATAGATATAAACTCATGATTGAGGTTAAAAGAAGGGGGAAAAGAAGAGTCAAAGAGAAGAAGAAAAGGATTCTTGGAATTTACGATGAGGGTTGATGTTTGGATGGAGGATATTGGTGGAGTAGGAGGTAATGTAGAGTAGAGTAGAGTAGAGTAGGTTTTATATGTTATGTTATATTATGTCACGATTACAATCACGATTACAATCACGATCACGTGTGTAGGTCACGTTTACTTGAGTACTTGATGGAAGTTGATTGATGTGATTGATTGATGATTGATTAATTGATTGATGATTGGTCATGAAGGTAATAATTGAACGTGATAATTATCAATAGATTATTTCAATATTGATATTTATTTTTATAGTTATAGTTATTTATATAGATAATTGGATCATGAAATGGTATCATGGAATAGTATCATAAGAATAGTATCATGGAAAAAGTATCATGGAAAAAGTAACGTTATATGATTATAATCGATGTAGTAATTAAGCTATATATATATATTAGTATAATAGAGTAGCATAACATGTAGAAACTCCGTGACACATTGTACGAGTAAAATCGAAAACTTGGTTTTTCTTCTCTACTCGATTTCTCTTTACGCTTTTTCCTTGGTGGGTTTATCTGTAGCGTCGCTCGAATGTGGTAATTAATGTTCATCATTCATTCGTTTGTTTATTTACTACCTAATCGGGACATGTTCACTGTTTCATCTCTCTTTTATTCATTCTTCTCTTGTTTCTTTTTCCTTTTTTCCTTTTTGGCGTTTTCCTTCATTTTACCTCTCTCATTTCACTTGACCTCACTTATTTCACCTCATCTACTTTACTCACTTCACTTCAACCTCACTTCAACCTCACTTCAACCTCACTTCACCTACTTCACTCACTTTCTTGTCATTTCCTTCTTTTCTCAAAAGGTCTATCCAATGCCTTTCTTCCTCTACTGATGATTGTATTATCATCACAATCATAATCATAATCAAAGGAGATAAGAAAGCTGCCTGACCTGGACTGGGCTGCATGAAGAGTATCTGACGTCCATTCTTTTCCTGACTGCCTTTGAAACCTGTTTGGGATGACAGACATGGCATAGAGATATCCACCAAATCCAACATCATTCTAAGATTGTGTGTGTGAATATCCCATCGTCAACTACAACTACAACAACAACATCAACTCCCTTTCATCATCAACTTTCCTACAACTTTCCTACAACATACTTGTTTTACAAAACAGATACCCTCAGATATGATGCTTCCCACGTTCGCTTTGTCTGCTGCGACGGCAGCTCTATTCAGTTCTTTGGTGGTTCGTGCTGAGATTGAATTGAATCTTGATGATGAAAGTGGGTGATAATTCTGTCCATCAAGACTCACGTTCAGACTTCCACTCTGATGAGATGAATTCAACTAACTCAATTCTTTCATCTTCATAGCTTCCATCAAGAATGCCGCCGCCACCATCGCATACGATATGATGACTTATTATAAAGGAAATCAATCCGGAGGGATACCTGGAGTTTTGCCTGGACCTCCACCGGATCCTACTTGGGGTTGTAAGTTTGAGCCGAGCATCTTTCCTTTTCTTTCGCCACTTGCGAAATGCGACTTCAAGCAAAAAGAGAATCTAGAACTGATTGATTTTCCTCGTCTAGACTATTGGTGGGAATCGGGCGCAATGTGGGGGACTCTTGTCGATTATTGGTACTATACGGGGGATTCCTCGTATAATGATGATGCGATGGAAGGGATTCAATGGCAGAGGGGTGAAAATGTTGATATGATGCCGGCGAATTGGTCGCAATCTATGGGAAATGATGATCAAGGGTTTTGGGGAATGACGGCGATGAGCGCGGCGGAAACGAAATTCCCTGATCCTCCAGCGGGAAATCCAGGGTGGTTGGCTTTGGCTCAGGCCGTTTTCAATACGCAGGCCGTGAGGATTGACAATACGACGTGTAATGGAGGGTAAGTTTTATCTCGCAAGACGAGCGTGGAGGATGGGGCTAACGATGGTTAGTTTGCGTTGGCAAGTGTATCCATATCTCACGGGTTATACTTACAAGAACTCCATCGCAAATGGCTGTTTCTTTAATATCGGCGCACGACTCGCAAGGTATACGAACAATGCGACATATGCCCGATATGCGGAATTGACCTGGGATTGGGTCAAAGATGTTGGATACATGGACGAGAAGTATAATATTTATGATGGTGCTCATATCGATGAGAATTGTACGGATATTAACAAGGTCCAATTCTCCTACAACTCGGGGGTTTTTCTACTCGGTGCAGCGACCATGTACAACTATGTATGTTCTTTCTTTTTTCTCTTTGATCATGTCACTTCTTGCTCAAGGATGCCTTTAATAACCTCGGATGCAGACAAATGGCTCCGCAATCTGGGAAGAGCGTGTCAAAGGAATTCTCAATGCTACCTTGGTCAATTTCTTTCCCACGGATAAAATCGCATATGAGATTGCTTGTGAAGCAAAACTCTCTTGCACAACCGATATGTTTTCATTTAAAGCATATCTCACTCGTTGGTTGGCCGCAACGACTAAGATGGCCCCTTTCACTTATGATTTGATCATGCCATACCTCAAGGCTTCTGCAATCGCTGCCGCGAAGCAATGCTCGGGTCCAAGTCCATTTGAGGGTAGAACATGTGGATTAAGTTGGACCAAAGGTACTAGTTGGGATGGAACATATGGAGTTGGACAACAAATGGCAGCCATGTCGGCGATATTTGTGAATCTCGTTCAAAAAACTCAAGCCCCTGTAACGAATTCCACGGGAGGAACGAGTGTGGGAAATAGTGCAGCGGGAAGTAGCAGCACGACGACTCTCGATGCTGTAAAACCACCAACGACGGCAGATAGAGTTGGGGCTGGGATGATTACTACTGTTGTGTTGGTGGGGATGACGGGAATGTTTGGATGGATGAGTGTTTGAGGGAATTTTCTCTTTTTTCTTCATTTGGGGGATAAGTTTGAGGGAAGGATCACCTGGTGGATGGAAAAATAAAGCATGGAGTTGAGGGATTAATGTTTATTTTATTGTTTTATTGGACGTGGATATGGAAGGACATGGATACGGTGTTTAGCGTGCGTGAGAATTTCATGCTACAGGTGTTTTGATGAGTTTATATAGGAGGGATATGGATTGATGAAATGATGGTTGATGGATTTGGTAATTGACTGGGTTGACTGGGAATATGATGGGAAGGTGATGGGATTGAAAGGGTGGAGATGGGATAGGATAGAATGTATATGAGGGCAAGACTCAGGATTAGGGGGGGAGAGAGCTACAAGATCGTAAAGGGTCACTACTATGTCTTGCATGGCGTTGTTTCCTGTATGCACATACACTGCACTGCACTACATTACCTAGGGGATAGGGGATATGGGGGTAGGAGGTAGGGGGTGTACACATGGAGATGATGTTGCATAGAATGAAATGCAACGATAGATGTTAAAATGGATGTTTAAATGGATTCAAGTGAATGATTGGTATGGTTGAATGAATGGATGGATGAAAAGGATGGATGAAAAGCATGAAGAGCATGAAAGTACTGATATATACTTGAGCAATAATATGTATCACGAGTAAACTGTTACGGATTATACTGCTGTGTACCGCATAACTACTCCAATATATATACTCAAGTACTTCAATATATATACTCCAACACTTCAGTACTCAAGTATATATACTCAAATATATATCACACCCTTAAATATATATCGCACCCACGATTAGATCAGAGTAGACCAGATCATACCAGACCAGACCAAACGAAACGAAACGAAACGAACCGTATATCCAATTCATAACCACATCACATCTCAACCTCATCACATCTCAACCTCATCACATCTCAACCTCATCACATCTCAACCTCATCACATCTCAACCACATCACATCTCCACCTCGTCACAATTTAACCTTTCCACACCCACACCCATACCTCCCTTTTATTACATACACTCTCTCTCTCACACCCATACCCTCACATCTCAACCTCTTCACATCTCAATTCATCTTCTTCCACGCCCACGCCCACGCCCACACTGCACTATTCCTATATCCATACACACCCATACCTACATCCACACACACACCCATACCCACATACACACACACACACACCCATACCCCCCTTCATTCATCATATAGATAGATAGATAGATAGATAGATAGATGAAACAAATAAGATGGGTTAGGTTAGGTTATATACGAGTAGAGTAAATAAACCAATAAATCATTAAACCTCAAACGCCAGATTAAATAGACAAAGAAAGGAAAAGTCATAGAAAATCAAAATCAAAATCAAAATCAAAATCAAAAATCAAAAATCAAAAATCAAAAAAAGATAAAAATAAAATATTACAAAGAATTTTAAAATATCATCTTTTGTCCCTCAAAGTCTACCATGAAAATGTAGACTGAAAGCATCATTATGATCCATCATGACTATTTTCCCCCATTGCCATCTTCCATGTTCAAATCGCTTAATGCGCAATGCTCATGCTCATGCTCATCCTCAATTCTCAATGCTTAATGCTTTCTCTTCTTCTTGGGTGCTTCCTCTTCATCCTCCAATCCACTCTCCATATCCTTCCTCTTGGCCTTCTTCTCCAATTCATCCCAATCGTCACCCTCACTTTCTCCTTCACTATCTTCCTCTCCTGAATCATCACTGGCTTCACTATCGAATTCACTTTCATCTTCCGAAGTCTCCTCGCTAGCAACCATTTCTTCATCACTCATCTCAAATGCCGACTCCTCATCTTCATCATCACCCCCTTCATCATCAGATTCCGCCCCCAAGAAACCCCATCCACCATCCATAAAGAATTGATGTGGATCGGCGGTTACGGTCTTCATAATCGTTGGCCAATTCAAATTGAGTGGCCCTTCAGAGAATGGAATATTGACCGAATCTAACCATTCCTTGACATTCTCGAGAGATTCGACAGGGATTGTATTGATGTGAGAAGGAGCTCGGTGGAAATCTTTAAAGACGAAGACTAAATCAAAGTTCTTAAGTCCGAATTGAACACGTTCGAGATGAGCGATTTCGATATCCTCCAGAGTGATGACCATGAAAGGAGGTTCAGTGAGTTGAACCAAACAATCTGTGGAAGGTTGACAGAAAACGTTTGATCTGAAAGGTACACCATTGAAACCAAGTTCACGGAAGGGTACGTCCACATCTACGTTCTCATTCTTACCAGAATCGGCAATCTTTTCGGCAAATGTTTTGAATTGACGATCGAGATCAGCACGGCGTCTTCGTTCTTCTTGCTCTGCTTCGAATTCTTCCTCATCACCATATCTATACTTTCTCTTCCTGTTTCCAGTCTCATCGAATTGAATGTCAGTAGCTTCACGATAGAACTGAACATCCTTGGTCTTTTTCTTGCCAATCAAAATTGGATCCTTGAGATGTACATGAATGATAACAATCAATTCATGATCACACGGCTGGAAGAAAAGATGTTTCACGTTGCTGAAGAGAATATCGACTCGATGTTGGAGATTAAGAGGAGATTGATATCGAAGACCGTTTTGATGAATTTCGACCTTTCCTGGTACACGTTTACCATCCATGGCGGGGCGAATGAAAACATTGTCCATGACAATAGGTCGACGATCTATATATGTTAGTAATTACAGAGAATGTGGGATTTTAGGAAACTTACTTCGAATCTCTACCAACTTGTCCTGTTCAACAACATCTTCCATGTCTTTCTTCTCTTGCTCACGCTTTACTGCAGCTCTCTTCATATCACCAATTTGATTGGCAATATCTTGAAATCTTTCTCCATCGTGAGATCGAAATGTCAAACTTCTAACAAAGTGCGCTTGAGCATCCTCGAAAGGTTGATCATCCTTTCTTCCAACACCTTGACCAGGAGACAAGAAGTTGATTCGAAGGTATGAGAATTCACCTTCGTCGCTCTTACTTGCGTTCTTGATAGTTTGGATGTGGAAAGGTACTGGTCGTCCCATGATAGGTAAAACGATCGTCGAGTTCTTTGCATCCATGACAATAGCCAAATCTCGAACTTTGGGAGGGAATTGATTCTCACGCTTGTAGGATTCAAATCGCTTGAACTTCTTCACTGCGACACCATTTTGATCGCCAGTAGCTTCAGTGAATCTTGCAAGACCATCTGCATGTTTCCTCCTTGCGAGCTCTTTTTGATGCTCACGACGTCGGGCTTCGGCACCTTCATCAATTTGAGTTGCTCGTTCAGCCCTAAGTTTTGTCTTGGTGATATTCTTCGTTGCAACGGCTCCAACAGTCGAGTCTTTCCTTGCCTTGCTAGCTTTTGGCTCTGGTGCAGGCTCATCTTCTTCATCCTTGAAAAAGAACGAAGTGGCATCAAGTTCCGAGGGTGCATCACCAGTGAAGATGACGGGCTCCGCTTGAGTCACACGTACAGTATCTGACAATACCAAAGAGTAAATTTTACTCTTCTTGTCTTGAGGATCCTTATTCTCGATATCGTTGAATCCAGTAGTAACACAAAGGGTCATTCCGTCCTTCAAGCTACGAGTGCTCTTGGCATTTAGGAGTAAAGTGGGGTCTCGTGTTTCGATACCAATACCAGCTCCAACATTCTTTAAGAAATGCCTCTCCAACTCAGGCTTCTTGGCTTTGATAAGAGCCAAAGCTTTAGCGTAAATGTCCTTGACATGGGCACCATCTCTAATTTCCTTCATAACGAGGCTGTGGACCTGCAATAGAAACTTGTAATTACTTTCCTGGGACTTATTTGGATCGACAAGATAAGTTCGGCCGATCAGGGAACAGTAGGTCTTGTATCGAAGGCCCATAGAACAAATTATTACACCAGCATGTAACAACTCATCGTCGACTTGAGCGCTCATCTTCAAATCGTACTTTCCACCACTTTGAATAATGGGACCATGGGTCCAGTCCAATTGTGCGGAATCAAAGTCACTAGGCATCTTTTGTTTGTTGGGGAGCTCGACGGAGGTCCAAAACCTGGCGTCATCCAACTTACTATCCAGTTTGTTGGCCAGGGCGCTGTGTTTGACTTTTTTCTCTTCGTCTAGAATGCCTGACATTTCCTCGACGAAATATGGGTTCATCAGTGCAGTGCATGCTTTCGAAGAATTCCGCATAGCGCGCTACATGATGTATCAGCAACAGATCAGTCAATTCTTCAACCTGAAGGTAAAGCCTTACCAGTTCATTCTCATCTTTCACTGCCAAAGCTGCAGACAGAGCGGGCGCGATATCTACTTCTTCCACATCTTTTAAATCGGAATAGGCTTTCTTCCACTCATCAACAAAAGGTCCACTTGATGTGTCTTTTGGTAAAATTCCGATTTTCTTCTGTAAAGCAAGGTTAATCCAACTACTCCATTTGAGTAAGGTGAAATTGGTTGGAACCTACCCCCGATGACTTAATAACATCAGTGATCTTTGTGAAGAGCTTCTCATTTGCCGCCGCATCTTTGCCTCGAACCAAGATCTCGAGAGGAACCTTTCCACCTTTCAAAGGCTCCAGATGTTTTGCTATACAGCTGTTAGTTTCCAAGCTGCTGGCGCATATGATATAACCATCCACCCACCTTTCTTTGCCGTCGTAACAATATATAAAGTCTCGACTGTGAAGAGGAAGAGTGTCGCCGGAAATTCGTAGCCTAATAACCAAAACTACATATCCATCAGCATTCAATCCCCACCCATTGCATTTTCCTCGCAGATGTTGCAAACTCACATGGATCGCATTATTTTTCTGAAAGCTCGCCACATCCTCCGTCTTTCCCATCAACACCAGGATACTATTTGCGCCATTGAATACCGCGTCACCTCCTCTCTTATCAGCTTTCCATGCCGAAATAAAATGCGATAATCGTTCCTGGAATAAATTCTTGTCAATTCTGATATCCACCATGATGCTCTAGAATATGCTGATTGATGGTAGAGAATTGAAGTGGAGTTTGTTGAAGGAGAGATCGTCAGGGAAGAGGACGCGATGGTCGAAAACTCGCGTTGATTGAATTTGTGAAATTGCACCTTTGGTCTATGTGGATGGATGGATGGGTGGATGGGTGGATAGTACACCAGGTGGGTGGGACTAGCGTCTACGAAGTGGAAGTGGAAGTGCTCGAGTCGGTCATTGGATCTGGTGGATTGAGCTTCGATGACGGATGTTGGAGATGAAAATGCCGCACTCCTCCTCTTCCGCCTCATTCTGGCGCGACAATGCTTATCAAGACGTAAGAATCTGACATCAGGAGCCAAGAATGCGTGGTCAATCTTCTTCTTTTCTCTCTCTCTTTTGGCATTGCATACCCATATTCATTCAAGGCGTTAGATTCTACCACATCACGTATAAGACCGATCATTGAGTACATTTTAGGAATTACAAATTGTATCAGTAACCTATGTACAAAGAAATTTACTACCACGGTGACTGTACGAGCTACCCAAATGCTACCCTTGAATTCTACCTGGACAAGTATTTGAAGCATCCCCTGAAAAGAAATCACCCGAAATCATCTCACTCAATATAGATGTTAGGTAGATGACCATTTAGAAGACACCCTGGGCGATGTTAGTGATGGGCTACGATAGAGTAAAGAAAAGAAAAGAAAAGAATACGTACTGGAATGAACAAGTATGGTACCAGTCTTTCATACTCCGCCCAAGCCTCTCCATATCTCTCTCTGCACTTTTGAATGTCTCTATACGTGCGATGAGAGATCATACCTGCAAAGAATACACAGTAGAACCAAGGGAATGGACTGTTGAAGCCAGTAACCAGACCCCAGCAGAAAGCAAAGTAGAAGTCGCACGTGTAATGAATCTTGCGAGCCTTTCCATACCAACCATCAGCCAAGATTGAATCACCGGTCTTGGTTTTGATGACGCGTGGGTTCATAACCTCCTTCCAAGGCAATTGAGGGAAGGCCTTACGATCGGTGACGGTGCCACGCTCACGGGATCTAAATCTATTCTTTTGGCTGTTGGTCGTATCCCAGACCCAGTACACGAAGAGATACGATGTGTACAAGAAGAAGAGGAAGTACTTATTCCAGGAGTACTCAGAAGGTGGGTGGTTGGCCAAGTAGATGGTGCAGTGGCAGTAGCTCAGAGGAACACCAGCGAGGTTCCAGAAGATCAACATGAACCCCCATTTTTCGTAGTACATATCCCTAGAAAAGTAAATAGACTGTATTAAGCCATGCTTAGGAATAAACATACCAGGTTGTAATGATCAACTCCTCTCCTTTGGCGCATGCATTGGCATACAAAAAGTGTGCCATGATCAAGAATCCAACTTCACCGGATACATAACCATACTGCTCATACTGCCTGGCAGCAGCGGCACATGAAAGACCAAAGAGGATGAACCAAGGTAGACGAACCTCGAAGAACATTTTGAAATCCAATATTCCAAACATTCTTGGGTTCAATTCGGCTCCCATGAAGAAGTCATAAATTGGATAGCCTGTCATTCGGTGCTGAGCTCCACGCACCAAAGCCGAGATATACGCCACAATTGAGACCAAAAATCCAGAGCAAATTGCCACTGACATGATTGGTCCAAACTCGTCGAGGATGGTATAAATTTTGAAAATGTCGAAATAATGCAAGGCAGCCGCGGTGGCAATGGTGAAATAGAAAGACCATATTCCAGAGCAATAGTATGGCAATTGCTCACCTCCTTTGTGAGAAAGTGGCTTACCATAACCCCAAACTCCTGGCAGAAGACAGTAACAAGCACCCTCAAATACGAAGAACACCCAATAAATTTGCCATGCATAAAGACTTGGAAATGCTCCTGTGTAAACAAGATGGCCCATATGCTTGACGAAATCAAGAAAAGTTTGGCCTGGTTCTGGCGTGGGGAACTTTCCATCGTAGTATGTCGCTCCAATCCACATATACCACATGAGGCAAGGAAATCCAATCATCATCGCACTAACTCCCCAAGAACCACCAAAATCGAAATGGCCCGAAGTATCGATCTTTGGATCTCCTATGAGCCCTGCTTCTCCTTTGCCTGCCTTATCTTCAACCTCGACATCGAGTTTTGCGCTTCCATTCGGCACTGACCCGTTTGTGTTAAAGCCATTTACCGAGGAGGTATGACCATTCACTGCAGAGGTATAATCACCGGTTACTGAGCCATTGCTGGCATGATGATTGACTGCTGCAGCGCCGACCATGTTAACTCGTCGACTCAAAGACCTCGTCCTTGATGGAGGATTATCTGTTGCGGATGAAGAGTCGTCTACGTCTTCCGGGAGTTGAGACTTTCGCTGCCGACGAATTCGTGGAGTCTCAACGAATCCAGCACGCTCCGTTTTCCTACACAAATGGTTAGATTTCTATATGGAATGCGAAGAAAGAGGAAAAAGAGAAAAAAGTGCAACATATATATTCTACACTTACTTGGGCGTCTGCCGCAATGAATATCTTTCACGTCCTTCAGACATTTTGCAACCTCAACCAATGCAAATTTTTTTTGGAATCGAACAAAAGGTAACCTTAAATGATTCAACCAGCACCTTATAATCTCAAATGAAGCACATGCAGAGAGAATTGCTATGATTGAAGTTCAAAGGTCATATCTTCATAAGCGTAAGGGAACAGAGTGTCAACAAGAGAGAGGGAGAGGCGGAGAGGAGGGGAGAGCAGAGGAGAGCAGAGCAGAGCAGAGCAGAGCAGAGGAGAGGAGAGGAGAGGAGAGGAAGCCTCTAGAGTAGTACATTTTATTAGCCAAAAAATATTTCAAATTAAGATTTTGTTTACAGTGCTAGTCCACCAGGGTCGAATCGAGCCAAGCCACTCGGAAAAGCGCCACAGGAGTTCGGGGAAGCGATCTAATTGTGAGGTTAAATGGCAACCTTGCACACCCAACCAACCAGTCTACTTTGTACGAGTCCGGCAATCCTATCAAAATTATGAGAAATTGCCCCCATGCCCAAATTCTTACCCGAGTGGGTTTAGCCACGACGGTGCAAGGGTGAGAATATCATCAATGAATACGGGGTGGTGTGGATGGATGCTGCACCAAGTCACGAGTCACGAAGAATGAATGATATGTATGACATCGCCCACATCGCGGCTGGTAACGGGAATCTATGGGAAGGACTACTGTAAGTCTGCAATATGCATCATCGTTGATAAGCTATGACGAACGCTTTTGTCTAGGTGCTTCGGGTAGAGTAGTGACAACGAACGACTGTGGGGCCTCTACTAAGTGAAACCAACTCATCCATTACAAGTCAGCAGGCATGGGTATTCTGGTATGGGGTTAGATTCATCAATAATGCTTCATCGGGTGCTGGTGGTCACCATGCTTGCATTCACCTTGTCCGGCAATATCACTGACTCTTCAATACATCTTCACATTTTCAAACATTATATGTATTTTTTTGATGCCTCTGGTGCTCGCTATTTTGGATTGATTGGGATGGCTGGCTGGCTGGCTGGCTGCGAGTAATCATCACGGCACTTCAAACTCCTTGCAGCATTTGCCGTTGTCCCTTTGCGTGTGCCAATTCCTCTCCAACATGCGCCAGCCGCTCATGCTAAAGAAGTGATGCGAAGAAGTGATGTACAAGAAGGTCGCCATGCGCCTCGTGATAACTCTAGTATAAGACTAGGTCAACCGCCATCCCAAAGGAATGCTGCTGGATAGCGAAACATGGATGTCCGACTTTTGAAAGATATCACACCTTCAGCAACCATCCCTCTCCTCGTCGTTTCACCTCATCCCTTCATGATATCCATCACCTTGATAATCATCCGCCCTGTTAGTCACCCTGTTCGACGTCCCGGGACGTCCCATGTCCACCACTTATCATCACCGTCCCCTTCATGTTCCAATACATCCTGCCCGGCCCCATCACTGCAACAACTAGAGCCTCATATTTTCTGATAGAACAAAAGGTATGCGACCTTGTTATCCATAACTGAGAACTTCCCAGCCCCATGTCCATTGCTGGATTTAGGTTTTGGGGTGGAAGCTCCATTCACCACACTAGACCATTTCTTTCCAGATCCACTGGCCTGTTTCCATCCACCGTCTTCATTCTCTCCATTTCCTTCGCCGATTGAAGAGAATATGTTTCCAGAAGATGGACTATCCTTTTTATGGGCGTCCAACGCAGCAGCCAGAACTTTAGGGTCTTCTTCACTTCCTCCCTCAGCTACCTCTTCACTCCTGACCCGTTTAATGACAGTATCATCAAGTCTGACCCACTCCTTCCCATCTTGTCTTCTAACATCCACAGTATAGTGCCCACCACTGGCATTTTTACCATGGTGATAAACAACGCCAATTAGACGATACTTTGGATAACCATCATGAGCGAAGACACTTCGTTTAGTTCTTGGGAAGACCTCCTTTGGTAATTCGAGCTCCAAAGGATATCCCACCTTCTTCCATATCTTTTGCGTTCCGCCAGTGTTATCATACTGGAAACGCTTCAAGTGCAAAATGAGAACAGGGGGTACTGTCTCGATAAATACTTGCTTTGTCGCGGTTACATTGGGACCCTTTGGAGACTTAAAGTCACCATGAAGGACCTCTGAGTGCGTTAAACCTTTCAAAGCATCGATAATGTTGTGAATATCTGGTGAGCCAATATCAAGTTGTAGTGGTTGATATGGCTCAAGAGTGATGGAGTCTTTAAGGCCTGGCACACGCAATTCGGATCTTAAGCTGCCACCAAAGATCTTAGTGACCGGAGAGCCTGTTGAGATGGTCCCGGAGGATCTTGTAATGGAAGCCTTTTGCTTGGGTCCAACCTGCTGCCAGACATCATCGGTAGATCCACGTCTGCTAGCAGCATCGCTGATGGGGGATGATGGTGTATTCATGGGTGTTGTGACAGCTGAGGTTCTGCTCGAGTCACTCGATTTCATAACATGTACGCACTCATCATGAAGCCCCTCGAGTAAGAAGCCTAGGAATTCCTCCGCGTCTTGCTGGTGTCCTCTCTATAATACGTATTAGTAAATGAAGACTCGAAAGATGTACAATTGAACTAACCTGCATTGTAACAAATCTTGGTAAGCGTCGCATGACATCGTATACAAAATCAGGCGTAAAAGAATCTCCATATTGCTCAAGTTCTCCTTCTTTGAGTCTCATTTTGAGTTGCTCAATTGACTTCGCAGAATCAATTACTGGAAATTCCCGCATAAACATAATCCTTGAGTGGCGTTAGTAACATTCATACAGGATCCAATACTGGTACTTACATGGCATCAATCAAAGGTGTTTCGCTCTTGAAGCTATGCGCCGCCTTCTTACTAACTTGATCAAGAAAATCATAAAAAGGAGTACAGAAAACGAGAACTTGTAGAACCGAGTTCATATAACACATATTACCTGTATTCACTAGACCTCGAGGCTCAAGAAACGAGATTTTAGAATCTTTAGCTTCAGCATTGAAAGATCGCAATGCTTCGGCTAATGATTCTGTGTTCTTCTTGCCAAATCCAGAAGATCCATCCTGACCACCATTAGCAGTGATAGGCACTGTAGGAGGCGCACCTGATGATCCAAAGAGACCAGTCCATGCTCTTGGTGTTGCCCATGCTTTAGGAGGGGGATGTGTTGCTTTCACTTCTTCAGCAACAGGCTCTTTCGTTTCAGTTCCATTTGCGGCTTCTGATATAGTCTGATTTACCTCGGCGGAAGTTTCTTCATTGGTATTTTGAATGGTTGTTGAAGGTATATTCTTGGGCTGAGATTTTGGAATGGCACGTACGACAGGGACCGCCGGAACAGCAGCTCTCTGAGATTTTGTAGCCACTGGAGTTACCTCTCCACCTGTAAGCCGAGATTGAGGTTGTGTAGAGGATGGAGTAGTTGGTACTGTAGATTCAGTATCTTCAGATGGACCTTGAGTAGTGGGTGTTTCTGGTGCAGGCCCTGGGGCCTTGTCAACCGCCGGTGTTGGCTCAAAACGTGCTTCCGATGTATTTGCATCCTTCTCCACTTCTGTATCGACATCTTTGTCCAAAGATGGAAGCTCGACAGCATTCGTTGATAGCTCATGAACCTGCTTCCTTCTCCGACGTCGTCTCGTCGGCCAAGGCGCAGTAGTGTTAGGAGTGACCCAAGGCAACTAGTCATAATGTCAGCAATGGAGAAAAAGTAGCTTTAAAAGTGTAGCATACTGGTGCTTGATAGGGTATGTAGTGGGTAAGAGTCGAGGGAGGGGACTGAGGAGGTGTTCTGAGCCTTATTGGTTCTGGACTCGGAGGCGTCAAGGGTCCACCAGAAAGAGTATGGGACGATTGAGTTGAAATACTCGAGGGAGTTTGAGATGGTGGCAGGGCGGGAGATGGTTGGTAAGACGACGCGATTACTGGTGGGTGAGAGGCAGCAATAGCAGGAGATGGCTGGGGTCGAGTAAAGGGTGGTGCTTGGGGTTGGAGCGGAGCTGGGGGAGGGTGACCATAATGCGGCATCATTGGTGGCGGCGAACGACCATAATGCTGGTATGGGTTATACTGCTGAGATATACCGGGACTATGATACTGCGGAGGAAATGGTTGGGGATAATAATTCGCGTTGTACGGGTGCATGTACCCATTGTACAGAGGTGCCGCTGCTGGATATGGCTGAGTCTGATGACTATAAGGTCTTCTCCTTCCCATGTCCTGTTGCATGCCTTGACCTGCCGGCAGATGACGACCGTTCATCATGCCGGCTTGCTAAAGTCTATTATTCTCCAAACCTATCCCCGTCAAGGTTTGCTTTGAATCGGGAGGGACGTCGCGTGGGAGTAATATCGGGCTCTCGTGAGGTTGGGGGAGGAGGGGGAGATGAGGAAAGTTTCGAGATTATTTTCGAGATATCAACGCATTAAATAGACAGAGAACTGTATTTTGAAATGCAGGAAGCGCGCAATGATAGTAGCTTCAAACATAAAGTCGATAGAAATCTCCAGATAAAGTTGTTCGTATACTGATTGTAAAATATATGCTTGTTGTTATGTTGTTAATTTTGAAGGTCGATTTCGGATTCTCAAATCATGTCGGAGCCAAAAAGAAGGTAGGTAGGGTAGGTAGGTAGGTGACTGAAAGCCTTGCCAAGTCTTTTTTTCCCCCCAAATTTGAATTATTACTACTCTTAGACACCTTTTACTCTAATTACTATCTCATAGATATAAAGGATAAAGGAAGTGAAGTGTAGGTTAAGTATTTGTCGAGACTCGTTAATAATACTCGTATATCTTAATTTCAAGAATATATTTAATACTAAATAAGAATCAAGTTTTTACTTGTCGATAGATAGATAATAAGAATAATTAATGTAATCTCTTATTAAATAATTATTACCGGTATAAATGTGCATCTCATGTCTCTAAAGTTTACCAAATGATTTGCCTGATAAAGTAATGCCTATCAGTATAAGATGCGATAGAAGAACGTTTATTAGTCTAGCCTTCAACAGCGTCCCTGTGGCGTCTGAAAACCCCCCCTCTTAACTGCTCGAGTACTCTTACCTTTATCCTATCCCATTTCAATCTTCTCCTTCATTCCTTTTGTTCAATCGTTTTCATTTCCTATTTCGTGGCATGTCAAGAAGTATCCAGAAGGCAGAAGACAGAAGACGGAAGACATTACCATCCCAGCCAGTCAGACCATTGAAACCCATTGCAAATAGGTTCATCTAGTCATCAACTTCAGATATACTCACTTGCTAGGGCATAAATAGCTTCTTTTGATTCATATACCCAACAACTATCTCTCCTCTTCCTTCCGTCTCATTTAAATTATGAACCCCGTTCCGCAGGGCGCATCTTTACCTGGCGGAAAATCTCTCAATACCACATCATCTCATACTTCCTCCACTCAACAAACCACATCTCCAAGCTTCGAGGCAAATACAAGGCGTTCTAGTAGTCATTCAAGTGGAATACCTGCGGCGGCCAGAAACAATCAAGCTCAACGGAAGCAACATAGAAACTCTAAGAAACCTAGGCTCGCGGATGAGGATGCTATGGCTGAATCCGTAAGTCGTGTATCCAAGAACTGGCAGACTCTAAGTACTAATCTTGCTAGGCGGCTATGAGAAATGCAAACAGTCGAAGAGGCCAGACTTCAATTACACATCTTATGAACTTTACTCTTCCTCCAAGGCCACAGGATTATCGAAACACTATTACAAGAGGAACAAGGCGTGGGAATATATATGGAATTGGATCTGGTCACCATTCGAGTGACAAAGCAAGGTTGGTACTATGAGGTTGCGCTATGGGCTGCATCTGACATTTGAGCAGGTATATTCATGCGAATTATCGATTTATTGTCAAACCAAATGGGGATTATAGGCAGCAGGCTCTGTTCGCAGACCAGCATTTAGACTGGAATGATGTCCTACAAATTCTTGCATCCGCCGAATCTCAAGACGCATCATGTCCAATTTGCCTCTCGCGCCCTGTGGCCCCTCGAATGGCTAAGTGCGGGCACATATTTTGCTTACCATGTCTCATTCGCTATATGCATTCCCCCGATGATACAAATCCTATCCCGGAGAAAAAGGCTCGATGGAAGGCATGTCCAATTTGTTGGGATACTATCTATAGTTCGGAAACTAGACCGGTTAGATGGTACATTGGACAAGAAGGGCCGGCCCCTCGTGAAGGAGAGGATGTTGTTTTACGATTGGTTATGCGACAGCCTGGAAGTACTTTGGCATTGCCGAGGGATGGTGCGGATGCGCTCGATAAGTCGGAAGATATTCCATGGTATTTCGCTGCCGAAGTCATGGATTATGCTCGAATCATGAAAGGAAGTGAAGAATATATGGTGGAACAATTCGAGTTAGAAATCGAAGCTTTGAAGCAACAAGAGAATGAAGATGAATTGATGTTTGGAGAGGAGCCTGAATGGACTCGAAAAGCGGTCAATTCCGTCAATGACGCGAAGGAGAAAATAAAGGGTATTGGTGGACCACCATCTCCACCAAGTCAACCGACGGAAAAGAAACCTAAGAGGCAACCCATACAATTCAATCCTGTTGATGAAAATGCTCCGGAAATGTACTTTCTACAGCATACTTCAAATTCAGACATGAATACCTTTACTTCAACCCTATCTCCATCAGCTGTCCCTTTCCAATTAGATTCGGAAGCAACTCCACGACCACCTTCGTCTCATCCCGCTCAGACCGCAAATCCTTCACAATTGCGTGCAAAGAATGTCCGCCAAAGTGAAGGGCATTCCCCAGATGCTCCATACTTCTTTTATCAGTCTCTTCTCCATTATTATCTCGCGCCCCTTGATATCAGGATCCTTAAATCCGCTTTCGGCAATTTCGCCTCATTTCCTTCAACCCTACTTCCTCGCGTTGAACGCGTATCCACTCATGTAATGGACGATGAACTGCGAAAAAGAACCAAATATTTGGCGCACTTGCCATTTGGCTGTGAAGTAGGATTCTTAGAATGCAACTGGACGGATGTTGTTCAACCGGAAATTTTGAATCAATTCAAAGATGATATCGAGCGAAGAAGGAAACGTAATAGAGACAAGGAGATTCGAGAAGAGAAAGATAGACAGCGTGCTGAGAAGGCAGAGGACAACGCACGCTGGGCTAATGCCAGGCAAAGGCAACCCGAGATATCACCGGGAAGCTATTCTGATATTGATTACGCCCAGCTCGCATCGACGTCTCTCGATCCAACCAATGCATCTCCTCCTTGGACTTCGCGTCAAGGCTCTTCTTTCGGGGCATTGGCTTCACCGTCTACAAGTCCTCCTGCACCAAAAACTGTTTGGGGAACAACGTTGGTAACACCATCTTCTCCCGATCTTCATCCCCAACGTGATAATAATGGTGACGATGGTTGGTTACAAACGTGGGAGCTTGAAGCAGAGAATGCACTTATTGCTCAAGTTCAAGCATCTTCCTTGAATGGGGAAAGTAGTTCAAGTGCCACTCCTCCACCTCAAGGAAAGAAGAAAAAGGGGAAGAAGATTACACTCATGAGTACAACGGCTAGAAGAGCTGCATGATTTCTTTCGCGAATTGGGAATCGAAGCGTGGATTTGCAAGGAATTCGGCGTTCATGGTGATATCACTACAGAAACAAGATGCAATATATTCATATTTAATGTTCATCAACATGATCTCATGCAAGTCCGGTCTCATTTTCATATTTCGGACGAACGAAAAGGGTTTTCGAGGTAAGTATTATTCTTTCAAGTATCAGAAGTGGCGTTTATGGAGGGTGTAACGGCTTTCTGGTTCAACGCCAAATATCATTGTAACACATCGATCGGCACTTTTCCCGTATATTTCAACCGTCGTTAGCAACATTTCAACCCTCGCCCATACTAGCGACCTGCTTGAACGAGCTATTCGAGCTAGCAACTCGAAGAGTGGTAAGAGAAAATCAGTCGTTGCATCGCTTAACAATCATCCCACATCTTCATGGCAACACAACGACACGATATCTTCGCAAATTAGACATCTTCCATCTTCACTTCGGCGGTTTTATATGACCGAGTGGTCTGCCATACATGAAGTATCAATTGATTCAACAGTTCCCTCTGCAATGCAATGCACGGCCCGTACCGCGATAGGAAGCCTCCTGCAGCCAAACTCTCGGCGCAGGTCAATTATCTCAATCAACAAATCGCAATAACCACGTCACAAACTATTCTTATCACCACTGACTACTGTTTCGTCAATGAAGATATACGATGTTTTTGAGCACCATGTGAAGATTCTAGCCCTTTTACCATCCTACTCTGCTATCTATCTTACGACTTTTTGTCGCAAGCAACGTTACGAAGATGGCCTCATTGTTTCTTACTCTTCATCACCACTTTGACGAAACTCTTCGTACAAAGAGCGGATCATCTCGGGATGTTTCTATTTATGTTTCTTCAGGGCTTACGGAACGGGGACACAGTAATACCGCACGTTTTACGATGTAACATTGACGTTGTTGGTCGGTGGCCGTTAAAGTCCAGTAGTATGGATCGCTTAAGTCATCCCACAGCCACTTCTTTAGTACTCCTCACATTTGGCCATGCTTGAACTGTTGTACATAGGCTATACTCTAGAACCCTTTCATTCGTTCCCCTCGCTATCAGGCCCGTTGCAGAAAATTATTGAGTATGATCGTTATGCATTTACGTTTCATTTTCAGTTCCCAGTATTATGCATATGCAGGTCCATCAATATTGTCCGAAGAACGTACCAGAGATCGTCCGGCTGAGATGGGTAAGTATGAAAAGCCTTTTTTCACACTGTTCAAATACCTGGATAAATACGAGATATGCTGCTAGGTTTGGCTGAAGCACAGCGGCGGGAACCGAGTCCATGGGCTGAAGATAATCTTTTACATGAAAGTTTGACTAGCAGGATTACCTGATGATTATTGGCGCAGAAACCCCCCCGCGGAATTCGTCAACCGGCGTTTGTCAAACTCCATCTCTAATGGTTGACTGGAATCTTCTATAGCGAGCTGCACTTTTGAAGTCAGCATATGTATGGTTTCGATCTCGATGGGCCTACGTCATCCTGCTCATTCCCCCTCACCGTTCTGAATACTCAAAGGCCAGAAAGTTCAAATGAAGCAAGAAATTTTGTCATTGCCAGTGCAAGTGAACCGCATCCTCGGAACCCGCCTCTCTATTTTTATATTCCAAAGAAAATGTTCCAATGGTTCGAGGCACTCATGCTTCACCATGTGAGTTGCAATCGGCCCGTGCTTTCAACTGTCAGACTATCGTGTAGAGTGAGAAGATACGACCTGCATATTCATGCATCTTACTGTACTGCGTGGAGGCCGCGTCCATGTTATAATGCATAGTACAGGCCCAGTACCTTGAATAGTCATGTTATGTTGTATCACTTACAAGGGGGTGGATCGAGTGTGCGAGCTTGACTTAACGTTGCTCAATGTTATGGTATGGTAATGATAATGATAATTGTGCTGAGGGGCGAGAGTAAGATATGGGGTGAGATAAGATGAAGATGACTATATTTATGACTGTCCCCTCTCCCCATCTAACTTTCGATCAGGCCTCATCACACAACTGCAACTTACATTCAACTTACATTCAACTCCAACATAAACTTATCTACAACTTCCACACAACACAAATTCAAGAACTGAATTCAAACTTGAACCCAAACAATAATCATTACCACCTAAACCATCACTCTTCTTAACTCAAACACAAATTCATTCAAAATGCTCTTCACAGTTCGTTACCCATTCCCACGCACTTGAAGACTCCAGACTAACCAGGAACTAGGCACTTCTTCCCCTCACCCTTCTCACCGGCATCCTCGCCACTCCCCTCCCCGCCCCCCAACCCACAAACTGCAATACCCTCACCACCAACCTCGACTACTACCAAGGCACCACCCTCCCCAGCTGCGGCATCCGAGTCTTCCAAGGCAACCTCACCTCGGGCGTCTGCATCAACATTACGGTTCAGGGCCTCATGCTCTACCCTGCCAACACGGACTGCACCTTTCATCTCTGGAAGGGCGTGACGGATTGCAGTGGGGCGGTCACGCAATCTTTTGATTTGGGCACGGTCGGGAGCGCGGGCACCTGTGTTGCGACGGGTGTTATGGATGGGGGGAAGTGGTATCATGGGAGTGGATATTTGAGTTGTGGGTGTGCGTAGATAGGGTATTTGTTTTCGGCTTGGGTGAGGATAGGGATGGAGATGGGATTCGTGGGAGGTGGCAAGCGGGAGGTGGCAAGCGGGAAGTTCTTTTTCTTTTCTTCTCTTGTTCTTCTTTGATTGGTTGCATGATGGGTGGATGGATGGATGGGGAGGATTCGGCTCCTGGTGCTCAAAATGGTATCTATGATTTTCTTATGACTGATTGATGGTATGATGGATGGCTTTATGAACGAACCAATTTTCCTATTTCCCTTTGTTCGGAGCGAGGTACTTGGGCATAGTTATTACGTTTTGACCAGGGGCGAAAAATCTAGACAAAAGTGTATGTTAGGCTAGGTTATGAATGGAATCGTTTTCAAATATATATATCATCAACTTGGTCGTGAATCGGAATCGGGATCGGAATTCCCTCAGTATCTTCTTCTTACCTGCTAGTTGTTAAATGATTTTGGTGATTATATTTTGATTATTCCGTTGGAGAGGCTGGGGAGTTGAATATATTGGTATATGATGGGTGGATATGA
The DNA here is from genome assembly GCA_002162555.1 of Monilinia aucupariae. Taxonomy (NCBI): domain Eukaryota; kingdom Fungi; phylum Ascomycota; class Leotiomycetes; order Helotiales; family Sclerotiniaceae; genus Monilinia; species Monilinia aucupariae. The sequence continues at coordinate 2,072,224 of NGKF01000005.1, forward strand.
TGGATGCATGGATGGATAGATTTGTACTCTATGCTGGAAAGCTAGATATCATGTCGTAGTATACTCACATTTAGATGATGATTGATATCCGGTGCATGGATTCATACGAGCATTGCTATTGCCATTAGGGGGAGGGAAGGGCTTTGAACTTGAACTTGAACTTGAACTTGAACTTGAACTTGAACTTGAACTTGAACTTGAACTTGAACTTGAACTTCGACTACTCCCCTCCTCTACCAACCCGTATTATAGAAATCATAAATAAAATTTCGCCTCTCCCAATAACCTCCCCCTTCCAAAATAGCCACTACCCCCCTCCCCAAGAAATGAGGAAATAATAAGTATTAGACGATCAAACTATCAACTCCATGTATATGTATATGTATATGTATATGTATATGTATATGTATATCTATATCTATATCTATATGAATACTCGTATGAATACTGCTATCCTCAAGCCCCCAAGTAAATATTAATATTAACATAAAAAGAGAGAGATGGTAGTGTACTCTAAAATATGAAATATAAAATCTACTCGACTCATAAAAACATCCCCACCTATCAAAATATCAGAATGCTCGTATACCCGCCCAATGAAACAGATATCTATCTACGAGGAATATGACTTTTAATCTTTTTTGTACTACTCTAGTACTCGAATATACTATACTTACTACTCGTATACTGATATGTACTGTATATATTGTATATATTGTATATATTGTATATATTGTATATATTGTATATATTGTATATATCGATACGTACTATACTATACTACTATACTGTACTTTATTATACTGTAATGTACTGATATATAATATGATCTATGATCTACTAGTAAGATCTAAAATCTAAGATCCAAGTGATCCAATATAATAGAATAAAATATCTAATTTTCCTTTTTTTCTCTCTCTCTATACATTTTCATCGTTTAGGATATCCGCGGTTTTCGGTTCTCGGTTCTTGTTTCATGGGTTTAATACCTGCCTGCCTGCCTGCCTGAGGAGGAGAGAAGGAAAAGGGAAGAGGAAGAGGAAGAGGAAGAGGAAGAGAAGAGCATCTCTCTCGTCTTACGAGATCGTGAGATCAATCTGCTAGATAATCATCCCCATCTACATCAACATCAACATCCACATCCTCACTCCCACCACTTCCACTTCCACTTCCACTTCCATTCCCATCATCCCTTCCCGAACCGTTCCCATTCCAATTCCCATGTCCATTCCTCACCCTCCCACCACCACCACTAAAATACCCCTGATCAATTTTCCAAATCCACTCCACCTTCTCCCTCTCATTCCTCGCGCGAAACAACCACGTATTATTCGTCCCATAGACCGCAAAAACACATTCCTCAATTTCCCTGCCCCGATCCCCTGGCCCGCTCGCCCTCCCACCATATCCCATAAGACTACTCGTGCTCCCACTCCGACCCCTCCCCCCATAAATCCCACCGATGCCATTACTCCAACTACTCGCTTGCGGCGCGGCCGCCGGACTGCCGGTGCGACTCGAATTTTGACTCGAGTTCTTGAGGAGTTTGGCGATTTCAGGACTGTGATCGACGCGCGCATTTCGAAGGCCGACCACGTTGACTTCTTCGCCGCTGTTGGGGCCGCCGGCGGCGTGAATGTGAAGGTAAGGACGTCGAAGTTCCACGAACCTTCGAATCCATTTGGTGCTGTCGGCTGAGGGAACTAAGAGATATCCACCTTTTAGGAGAGTGGCATTTTTCTTTATCTGTGAGACGGCGGCGAGATGTTGGGGCAGGTGAGGAGGATTGGGATCGGTGTGTGGAACGGGTGAGGTTTGTCGAGATCGGGAAGTTTGTCGTGAATTGGCAGTTGAAGGGTGAAGTGAGTTTGAGAAGTTGGACGTCCGAGGTGAATCTGAGCGGGAGGTATTAGATGCGAAAGAGGCTGCGTGGAAAAGAGAAGGGGCAGGTGAGCCATTCTTAGGTGGTTCGACATTAGTGGGTGTGAGGATGGTGGTTGAGGGATCGCGGCAGAGGTAGAAGAATTTGGTGAATTTTTGAAGAAGGGCAATTTGGTGGGAATTGTATTCGGAATGATTCTGAGGTTGTTCTTGATATTGGCTTTGATCTTGAGGTTTGGAGTTGACATCTATTTCGATATCTTCTGTGGTCTCATCACCGACTTCCATATCTCCGTTTGTAGATGGGGTATCTCCATTTGCGGGCGATGAGAAAACGGCGTCGATCGATGATGGGAATTCTCCACTTGTGGCCGGTGGACTTTCTGGAAGAGGTATTTCAGTTGGATCTAGGCCCCTGTCTGATGGAACTGCTGAAAGAGTTATTTCGGTTGGATCTAGGCCTCCAACCAGTGGGACCGTTGTAGTCGGTGTTGCTATCCGCGTAGGTAACGATGCAATACGATTCAGTAAAGGTTGAGCGGCATCTAATTCTGCCAGCCTCTGTTTCCTCCTCCTTGCCGTAATGAAATCCTTAACCAAGCTAACACCTCTCGGCGTCCAATTGGTAAGAACTTCTTCCCCCTTGACATAATCTTCCGACGTATTGATCCTCCACAAATCACCCGCTCTCTTGACGGCCATGGGACGAATCGATATCGAGTAAATACTAGTCATGGAGTGAACGATTCGAACGCTTTGAAACAGCGAAGCAAACACAGATGTAGAGCGGACATAATTCCGCGACATGATCTGGGAACAGACATCCATATTAAAAGTCATTGGACGAGATAGTTTCTCGGATCGTACGTCCCAAGCAAGGGACATTTGAACCTTGTATTTATCAGCGGTGACGCGATCGAGTAATAGGGATTCATGAGCACTGGAATCCCATTTTCCGACAATGGTCACATTGCTGGTTCCGTTTGCGTTTGCTTTGACGATAGGCTTCGAGAGTAATCGGAGATAGAGAGGTGGAGTAGAAGGAGAACTGAGATCTGGACTCTTGCCGATGTGATCAACGAGTTGAATTCGTCCAACCCGTAGTCCTGTGACATCTGACCAAGATAAAGCATCACCAGAATTATGTGTTAAGTTAACAACAATTCTGCGTTGTAGACCTTGATGAAGTTGGAAGGTTCCTTGGTCAAGTTCACTTGTTTGGATCACTTCAACGGGTGGATAATCACCACTCTCTGCTAGCTCCAAGATTTGTACCCTAGCAAAAACATCGTGCTTCTCTTCGGAGTAGAACTGTGACTCTGAGATACGAGCACCCTTGCGCTTCTTCTTAGGTTGTGGAACATTATCTCGCATATCGTCCCAACTCAGAAGTTTGTCGAGATGCATTGATGAAACTTTTGCAAAGATAGCTACACGAAGAGAAACATCGGTGGGGCCAAACATTGGAACACTCATACTGTGTACACTTTCGAACCGAATTGGACCTTCATCAAAATCCTTGATCATTTGAGTCGTTGTGACGCCACTCTCATTCGAGGCGGGAGGGATGAACAATTGGCCATGGACTTCGGTTCCTTCCCGCTCAGCAAATCCTATCATTTCATGCATCACAACATTGAACTTCAATGTGTTTGGAGGAGCTCTTGCGGATGATGGTTCTAGCGAAAGCTTTATGATACCAATAGCGTGCATTGTGAATGGTGAGAGAACATCAAGGGTAAAATCCTGAACTCGACTCTCAAAGACTGCCGATAGAGGAACCTCAACATCTCCGACATGTGTATATTGTGGCATACAAGTTTCCTTGAACGGATTACCAAGTCGAAAGTGTTGGAGGTATTCTGGCCGATCAAGGTACTGATGCATCTGTCTCATCACTCGAACTCGATCTTGAAGTTTCTCAATACTCCATAGATGAACAACAGTATTCTTGTAATCTATAACCCGCACGCCTATGCAAGGCTTGGTTGCATCCTCGAGATGAAAATCATCTCCTTCTATATCATTAAGAACCATGTCGTAAGAAGAACACAAAGCGTGCCCTATATCAACAACGATAAACTGAAACACCACATTCTCATCCATCTCGTGACTCATTATTTGAGCCTCCTTCAAAATTGCGGCATTCTGAAAGACGGCTTCAGCCATTCGTACATATCGTCTTCCTTTCCAATGTTTTGCCGCTTTCTCCGCAATCGCAATTTCTCTTTCCGAGAGTGGAGGTGGACCATCCGGTCCTGACTTTACTGGAGTCAATTCTAACAACTTCTCCTCGTATTCTTTGCGTTGAACCTCCAATTGTTTGAGCATCTCCTCCCTGACTTCTCGAAGTGTCTCTTCCATCCTCACTTTTTCCTTCTTAATTTCTTCAACCTCGACGTTGGCAGTTTTGGCGGTTTCTAGTTGGTCTTGAAATTCTTCCCTTTGTTTCTCCAGCTGGATCTGCATCTCTTCTCTGACTTCTTGCATCTTATCCTCTACTTCTCCTTGCTTTGGTGTTGAGGGCATAGTGATTGCAGTATCCAGGGAAAAGTTATCCAAGGTACCGTTCGAAAGATATTTTTCTCGCATGGGATATGAAGTGTCCGAATCTAAGTCATCCTCTACATTTGCATTTGCACGCTCAGCCCTTGCTCGTTGAACATCCTCGAATAGAACATTGAGTTCCTCATCTGATAATCCTGCAATCTTCTGATCCGTTCCCAAAATAGCACCAGCAGCCTCGCGCCTTGCCAACGACCAATCAGAGAGACCCCGTCCAGCCACTGGAGAATCTGCTCGACTACTGCCATCAAGATCAAGGTCGGAGATGGCTTTGCTAAATGTTCGATCATGCGTTGGCTGAGGTGTAGATGAAGGTGAGAATTTATCCCAATCTTTCAAATTTTCCAATTGGTTCGCGGTGACAGAATGTCGCAGAAGGCTCTGCTCTGCACGCTCTGCTCGAGCTTCTGCCGGATTATTGAATCTGAATATATGAAAATCCCCAATAATAACTCTGTAACCACTTCTCAGCCGAGTTGGCTTTTCAACTCTTTGTCCATTAACCATTACTGCTGCTCCTTCATTTGGCACAAGCGATACCACGTTATCGGTGCCATTCTCAAAGGTACAATGCTCACTTAATATACGAGTTCCATTCAGTCGAATTTCCGCACCATGAGCGGCATTCGTATCAACGTTCCCAACGGTAGTTATCCCAGGTTTGAGGTTGTAGACCAGACATTCTGCTAGGAGTGGGTCATCTGACAAATTCACAAGATGGGGCATCTTTTTTGGTGTATGTAATCCTACAAACCCCTTTTCAATGCTGATCCCAAGTTCTTCCAGGGCCGCTTCTCTTTCTTTGTGAATTTCTTCCGTCTTTTGCAACTTCTGTTCCCAGGTTTGATTGAGGTCCGAATAGAGTTTTTCGCTCTGATTCAGTTGCTCCGTGATGTCCGCTTTTGAAACCTTTTTCACAACACCGTCCGAAGAGACGATTGTAACCATTTGCTGCTCTAACGGCGTACCTTCTGCATAGACCTCATCCACGGGACCCATCCCTCCGCCGCCACCACCACCACCACCTCCTGTCAATTTACCTCGCAGTTGCGCCAGCTCTTCTTTCAGCTCACGTATCATACGAGCATTTGCATCCTCGTTTACAACTGCGTGGTTCTTGATTCTCTTCGCACTATCGGCATATCTCAAAGTACTCAGAGTTTCATCGAAATTTATATCTGCAGGACTAATAGCTGCAATCATAGCTGTCATACTATTCCCTCCTAGCGAATCTTTCAGAAGCCAGGTCAAAACACTGTCTCTATATGGAACCTGGTTCCCCTTCCCGACCTTCTTCTTCTTCCCTTCTGATAGATCTGCCAGCGCAGCAATCACTCTCCCAAGCGTCGATAAAGATCTATTAATCTCTGCACCTTCTTTCAATCGGGCTCCCGTGGCACCCGTAGAATTCGCTCGTTCGGAACCTGCCAAATCGACCAAACTAATTTTTGCAACCTTTTCCATGGCCATCTTCGTCTCCACATCCAAACGTTTCTGTGTTAGGGTTAAAGTAAAGACGGCATGACTCCTACTCGAGGTTTCGTTCATATTCGTAGCTGCGACCGTGCGAGCTTTGTTACCCTCATCCATCAAATTCTCAATCTCCTGAAAGCTGCTCACAACCAGTTTCGCCAAGTCTTCCACATACGGCCCCGTCGAGGGGTGTTCGCGAACTTTTAGGTTGCCTTTCGTCGATGGGTTGAGGAGATCTCGTACTCGCTCATTGTAAATCTCCAGATATGATACCTCGACGGTGCACTTCAGATTATTGTCCTGTTGTAATTCCCCTATCCTCTCAAACATATCCTGGCAAATCTTGGGAATCACCCCTGCATCTTTCCCATACCCCATCATCGAGTAAGATTTTCCGGAACCCGTTTGACCATATGCAAAGATGCAGTTATTGTAACCCTGAAAGGCGTTATCCAAAAGTGGTTTCCCCAAATCCGTGTGGAGGTTGTCCTGTCCTGCGTAACTCGGATCATTTTTATCAAAGGACCAGTATGAGCGATCAAATGCGAAAACCTTCTGGCCCGAATCTCCCTTCCCCCCCTTTGCATCCCTTGATTTGGCCTCATGTCCATCTGGTGGTGTGATGACCGTTTGGGCCCCTTTCATTTGCACAATGCATTTTGCTCCGCGATCGATCTCTATCCCGAGGGGTATCAGTACTGACACAAGAATGGGGTTGGGCGACATATCCACCGCATACCTCTGCTGTTGAACGGCCTACACCGCACAACGACTTTGATGTTTCCACCACCACCGGGCGCCATCTTGCAGGTGCTCAACACAGAACAGACCAAAGTTATCCTCTTGTCGTGCCCTTCTAGCGATCTCCAAGGGGTGTTGGTTTAATTTAGGGGATTGTAAATTTGGGGCCGGGTGGACAAATGTCCAATGAAACCATGCGATTCAAGTTGAGTCATCGAAAGAGAGAGAAGAAGGAGAAGAAGCAGAAGTAGAAGAAGAAGAGGTCGTTATATTGAGTTGATCAGTGTATCGTGGTTATCATTGTTGTTATCGTCTGACGTCGTTAATAGGGATTGATTGGTCTTTAGGTTTTCTAATGGAAGTTGTAACTTGTAAGCACCGGCGCCAACAATTTGATAATATATGCGCCTGGACAATGTTGGACCTGCAGTTGATGATATGATATTGTATTCTAGGTGTATGTATATGTATATGTACTTCGTATGAGTAGGTCGTCGCGGGTCGTAGCAATGAGCAAGTAGGATGGATTATTAGCTTCAAGGTGAGACAATATTAGGTACGGGTATTGAAATGAACGTTGAAGCTTCTCGAATGTCGAATGTCGAATGTCGAATCTTGAATCTTGAATCTTGAATCTCAAGGATTGTAGGGGAGATGGGATACGGGACCGAAGGAAGTACTTGTACTGTACGAGTGGGATTGGAATGGATTGGAATGGAATGGAATGGATTGGACTGGACAGGACAGGACTGATTGGGAAAATAATCTGAGATGAGGTGGCACAAGGTCTTATGATGATGAGCAGCAACCAATCGCCTTATGAAGACCTTCCCTTGATATTTAATATTGGTCGCGTCGCCGGGGCCAAACCTCGCGTCCCCCCCTTTGCAATGTTTAATTAATTTCGAGAATCGAGAAACAAAATGAGGAAAAGCCATTCTGAATGATTATTATAACCAAAATAGATATAATAGATACATCAAATAAGAGGTTTAATAGGAGAATGGGTAAAGAGTAAAATAGATTATTAGATTATTATTACTATCATTTTACTACTCGTGTGTTTATACAAGTATATATATATATATATACTCGTATATGTGCAATTCATACGGTATGTTGTCACGTAATATGAAGTAGACAACATGATTATTACCTAAAAGACTCTAGACCAGTTGAGCTTCGACCTCCATTGTGATTGGTCCAATCTCACCCATTTCATAACATCCACCCTTAACGCTAGATCCAGAGCGCCACCGCGCGCACAACAAATGAATCAGTGCCTCTTTAGGCATAGTCATGGTCAAAAAAGCAAGAAGCTTTGGTAGGAAACTCTTTTCAAACCTTATCCCACAAGATTTCCTCTTCCCTTTTGATTGACAAGAACCGCCAACATAAAAAATCTCTTCCCCTTCCAAACATTCCCATCCAAGGTCCTTTTCACTTCCTCACTCATCACATCCTCTAGACACGTCAAGGTCAATCCTCTCAATCTCAGCAAAACCTAGTAAGTTCTTATGTCGTCGCATGCTCACTGCTCACTGCTCATTGCTCATGGCTCTCTGCTCCCTTCAACCCCACTTCATCCCGCTTCAAATTTGAAATCCCTTCACACTACGGATCTCCTCCCTCATCGAGAGCCTCAGTATTACCCTGACGGACGAAAAGACGACTAACCAGGTACTCAATCACTCATAGAAAAACATAAACTCTTCAATCACTATGGATTCTTTCGGAGCTCAACAACAGCAAGGTGGTGGTGGACGTGGATGCTTCACCTGTGAGTTTGTCTCGGATTTCTTGCTCTTCATTCCTCATCGACGAAACTTCAATCTTGGTGCACATTCGACTTTTGAGATCTCTTGGACTGCAATCAGAAAGCAACACCTGAGAGGATGAAGACTTTGCGGAGATTTCATTCCAATATCATCAATCTAAAAGGAGAAATTGTGGTTGGGGTTTTGAACTTGAATCCAACACAATCCTGTCGAGAGGAAAACTCTGCAACTATCCTTCTTCTTCATCTTCTTCAACAACAACAACAGCATCAACAACAACCAATGATTCATCAAACAATACCTGCATCAGATCTACGATCATCCTCAATCTTTGGCATATCATATCAAGATTAGTTAATACAATTTTGGAATACAAGCTTATAAAAAATCTAGGCGGAAATGAAGGTCATCAAGCGCGTGAATGTCCAAGCCGTGGACCAGCTAAGTGCTACAACTGCGACAGTAAGATACTCTTCGGTAATCATCAAGTCCATGCCATGTTAACAACCTTGTAGACCCAGGTCATTTGAGCCGTGATTGCCCAGAGGGACCAAAGGAAAAGGTCTGCTACAGAGTAAGTCTCGATCTTCTCAAAGCTCAAGTCACACAGACCATTAACGCTATCTTTTAGTGCGGTACTTCCGGACACATCTCCAAAGACTGCTCCAACCCACCAACTGAGGGTGCTGGCCGTGGTGGTGGATACGGCGGTGGATACGGAGGTGGTGGAGGACAACAGTGCTACAAGGTAAGCTGGAATATACATGATGGGTGGATGATATGTGACTAACTTTCTTCAAAGTGCTCCAAGATTGGCCATATTGCCCGCAACTGCCCAGAGGCTGGCGGATACGGTGGCAACCAAGGTTACGGAGGTAACCAAGGTGGTTACGGTGGTGGATTCGGGGGTGGCCGTCAAGGAAGCCAAACTTGCTTCTCATGTGGTGGTTACGGACATCTTTCCCGTGACTGCACCCAAGGTCAAAAGTGCTACAACTGTGGTGAAGTAAGTCATCCCTACATTTAACCTTGCAACCAATGGGTATGCTAATAACGCTTTTAGGTTGGTCACTTGTCCCGTGACTGCAGCCAAGAGACCTCTGATGCCCGTCGATGCTACGAATGCAAGCAAGAGGGTCACGAGAAGCTTGATTGCCCTTTGAGAAAGAAGGCTTTCGGCCAAGAATAAATTAAGTGCTTGATGCACGGCACATGAATCACATTGAGGACGTCCATTCTACACATCTAAGATCAAAAGCTATGACGAAACGGGAAAACCCTGGGACATTTCCGAAGAGTAGTGACTTCATTCAAGGATTACGGACCGACAACCTCTTTGTATCACTGTACCCACTTTTGCGACTTTCTCCAAAGATGTCGCCTTTTCATTTTTCTATTTTCTTTTGAAAAAAAATACCTACTCCTCTTTTGGGGTTTTATCTTTGCGTTGCTTCATATCTGAGTTTAGAGTTTGGCCTTTGCTACCACAACTTTCTATCGGATTTTACGGATGGATTCAAAAAGTCATATCACTCACGCTAATGCGTTTTTTTTCTATTTTATTTGCGAAGTATGAAGGTTCGAGGATGATTGATGCTAGATTCTCCACAAATTTTCCATGATGTAAAGGAAAAACGGGAGATTTATGGATGATGGAGATGCTGGAGCATAAAATTCATCCGGCTACGACTTGAGTTAAGGAGATTGGTATCGATGGATAAAGATATCTGGTGGGCACTGTCAAGGGACACTGGAGAGCATGCATGCGATCGGTCAGGTAAAGTAAAGGACTTGAGAATAAGATTAAAGAAATGAATGAAGACATTTGAAGGGCGATCTAATAGTGTATGAGGCTGTATGCTATGGGCCACTGGTGTGAAGGTGAATTTGAATGCGAGTAGGTGATATCAGTGTGAATTTGAGTTTGATTTTGCAGTTTCTTTGTATGGATCATGGGTCTAAGGTTGGGGGGTGAATGGAAGTGAGAGGTTATGTGATGTTGACGTCAGTTTGAGGTCAAAGTTGATGATAGACAGGATCATCTCCATCTCCATCCACCTCCACCTCAACCGATTCACCTCGACTCCTCCCCGTTATCCCATCTCTCGAGTTAGGGTCCACCGTCCTCGCTCCTCTCCCATTCCCAACATGGACCATCCCGACCATGACCATTTTCCTTCACGCCTTGGGTGGTAGACGAGAGGGGAGGGGAGGGGTAAGGGGCGAGGGGAGGTGGGAGGTTGAGAGATGTAGAAAAGAGAGAAAAGGGAGAAAAGTTTGGGAAGTTTGAGAAAAGAATAAAAGGGAATGAAAGGAAAAGAAGAGAGAAGAAGAAAAAGAAGAAAAAGGAGAAAGGAGAAAAGCTCGAGGGATTGAATGGATAAATGGATGAATGAATGAATGAATAGTTAGATGGTTCGTTGGGGGTTCGGATGTTGAAATTTGGATGTTGGAAGGGAAGGAAGAGGGGAAGGGAGGAGGGAATAGGATGAATGAAGATGATTTGAAGATGATTTGAGGATCGATTTTAAGCCTTGATGTTTGATGTTTGAGTGTATTTGTATGTGTATTGGGAATTTGTTGTGGGTGGGTAGGTAGATATGCTCGAGTAGAGATGAAAGTGTTACAATCATACGTTGCAAGGTTATAAGAGTCGCTTGGAGCAGCCCGATATCTAATCACCTCTCCGATATCCCTAAGCCTCTGGGCGTGTACTCGTATATGCATACGAGAGCCCTCCACACTTTGTAATTCTTCATCCTGGAGTTTTCAATTTTCCCTGTTGATCTCACTATATGCCCTGGCTTTCGTCACCAGGAGTAGGTGAAGTGATATTAATGTGTCATGATTTTAATTTTTCGTTTTTCGTCTTTCGCTTTCTTGTTTTCCTTTTTTGGGTGGGTTGATTATATATATGGATTTTATGGATTTTATGGAAGATGGGTGGGAGTCTTTGCTCGAATGGAGCTGATGTGGGAAGGAGACGGGGGAGAGGGATGGGGATGAGGATGGGGATGAGGAAATGGGAAATAGGGGTAGCGATTTTCTCGAGTACTCACTCGTATATGGGTCGCTCAGGGTGATTGATGGTCAATTATTGATCTCTTTTTTATTTCTTCGTTAATTCAACTGAGTGTGTTTATTATGATGGATTGAGAAATAAATGGAGGTAAGTAAGTAAGTAGAGTAGATGAGTAAGGAATCAATCAGCTGGCTCTCATTAAATTATTGGATTATGGAGTTGAAGGGTTCTATGTAAGACGTGAGGTGTGAGTTTTACAGAAGTGAGAGGTGAGGAGTTTATATATCATGTAGTGCACTTCACGATTTCAGTATATATACATATATAAACTAATTGCTTCCGTTCAGTCAATTCGAGGTCTTGTCAGACATGAAGTAAGGTAAGGTTAGCACATGATGAAAAGAACTTGGTAATGTACCCTAATGTAATGTAATGAATGTATTGCATTGCATATATCTCGTGACTAACTATCAACTCTTCGAACTTGCAATACACATCTTCCCTTCTCCCCACCCTCTCTCTCTCATCTTCATCTATCTACTGCTGCGTTGCGTTGTATCCATAGTATAGTATAGTGCCAGTGTTATATAAAATGCTTATCATGATCCACCCACCCATCTGTGATATATTATTGATTATCAATGATCATAACCATTCCCATCCCATCACATCCCATCCCATGCAAACTATAAGTAAACTTAAAGAAGCGTAATAAAAGAGACGCAAAAAAGACCCAGCATCCCCATTTCAAACAGTAAATCTCCTCTCATCCCAAACCTCCACCTTCATGACCCTCGTCCCCTTTCCTCTCCTACTCCCTCTTCCCACAATATCATAATCGACCTCCTCGTCTCTAATCTTCCGCTCCTCCTTGCAGTTGACGCAAACCTCGAACAAATCACCACTGCTACTCTCCCAATGACATTGACTCCCCCTACGATTTTTCCAAAACCCCGCTCGTGGCCGCTTCTCCCAGCTCCATCTCGGAAGATGCAGGAGTCCGTGCGCAATATCATTCATCGTCATGGCGCGGGGCAGGCCCGGATCGTATCTTTGAGCGTGGTGGAGTTCTCGCTCGTGCATGTTGAGATTAGGATTGAGATTGAGAGGGGAAGGACGATTGGGACGAGTGAGAGGAAGAGGGCGATTGATTCCGAAACTGCGATTTAGTTCTTCGGTTCGAAAGCGTGCGAGGCGGTCAAGGAAGGGTCCTAGACCACGCATGTTGTGGGTATTGGATGGAGATCGATTGTCTATCATAGTACGGTTGATTTCTGGCATTGTGGTTGTTGTGCTAGTGGAATCGTTGGCGTTATTCATGGTGCGAGTTTCAATACGCATAAAAGGAATGGTTGAGAGACTGATGGCGGCAAAGATAATGGAGCAGATGTAGACGCTACGATAGGCGTGGGTTGAGTCTTCGATACGGGGCTCGATAGAAGAGGTTGTATTGAAGACGGCAGATGTAATTGCTAGACCAATGGTTATAGACAGTCTGTAGGCTGTTTGAATAATCCCAACGCCGAGGGAAGCTTGGGTTGGCATTTGTTTATTTGCGTAGAGCTGTAATTTGTTAGAGAGGCTAGTGATCAGTGCAGGCCAGTCGGATGAGAGGGAACGATTAAAAGTTATGGAGAAGAAAGGCAGAAAGAGAAACTTACATTTGCGACGATGAACTGGAAATCCGCACCGATGACTGTGATAACGAGGGCGGGGAATAGAAACGTCCAGTATGATGTGTCTTCTTTGATGAAAAGTAGCAAAACTGCACCGGCAAGGTACATCGCAGAGCCGATACCCATCACTATGGTTCCATGAACCTTTTGTACTAGCCACTGACCCAAGAAACTCCAGAAAACTCCTGCTATCGCTTGTGGTAACATACGAGCAGCAATTTGTAAAGGCGCGTAATGTTGCACATCTTGCATGTACAATGTAAGCCAGAATTCGTTTGTGATGAAAGACCCGTATCCGAATCCCATACAGATCACACAGAGTGTAAAGTTGCCGTTGCGCCAGATGGAGAGATCGAGGAGGGGATTTTCGTAGAAGTATTCCCATGTTATAAAACCGAGGATGAAGAAAACTCCGAATATGAGCGTAAGAACGACGTGTACTGATAACCAGCCATTTTGGGGCCCTTCACTGTTGAATGGTCAGTACTAGTCTTTAGGGGTATGGGTTTGCGATCGATCATAATCCTTACGTTAATGCTGCGGATACCAGAGCCACTCCGAAAACAATGAACAGTGCACCGGCATAATCAAAATTTCGAATGGCTTGCCCTCTGTTCCCATGTCTGGTAATAGTCGGTACCGTCCAGAAAGCAATTATTGTCATGAGAAGATAAAAAATGGCCTGGACGACAAAACTCGCTCTCCATCCATAGTATTTGACAGCAATACCCGAAGAAACACTCCCAAGAATAAAACCAACCGGATTGCCAGTGCCAAGAACCCCACATGCCATATTTCTTCGAGGACCTTCCGGATAAGCGGCAAAAAGAATGCCGACGGCTGGAGGAGCGATTACTGCAGTGCATAGCCCGAGGAAACCGCAGACGACGATGAGTTCGATTGGACCGGGAGCCCACGCGGCGATGAGAGAAAAGGCACTCATGGAAAGTAATCCAACAAGTAGTTGCATTTTTCGACCGAGCTCATCGGCTACTTTTCCAGATAGAAGCATAAATGACCCGCTACCAAGTCTGCTTGTTGTTAGCATTCCATCATTCGAAACATCTCCGCAAACTCAGAAAGCATAGATCTAGATAGAATAGTTACCCTACTGCGGCCGCTATCCAAGTCAACTGAGTCGAAGTTGCTTTCAAAGCCTGGCCGATCGTCTCGGTCATGATAAGAATGACACCCTGAAGGACGGTAGTGGAAGAAGATGATAACATCACTGTGAATAAAAAAGCCCATTCTTGAGCCCAGTTTGAGAAGTATGGAGGTCTAGAATTTGCGGCGTGGTCGGTCATAACTCGTAACTCTCTTACTTCTAGGTCGCATTCTTTGGCAGTTGGGTCGTATGGGTAATAGTGTCTGTTTGAAGAGGTATTTCCAGGGATTGGTCTAGGACGTCCATGATAAATTCTTTCCTGGGGAAGATAGATCGGAGGTGGAAGTGTTCCAACAGGTCGGGGAAAGTCCGTTAAATTGAGAGTGCTTGCCATCGTCCTGAGTACTTAAGGCTTACGTGATTACCTGCTCGTAAGAGTCAAAACTCTATACTGAGAGGCAAGAAGGTTGGATCTAGAAAGTCGAAGTGCTCTTACTTGCTTCACTGTCGAGAGACTGTAGAGCCAGTGTTATTACAAGATGTTGTTTGGGAGCTCATCGTTCTTTGACAGTTGGTTTTGGGAGTGGTAATACCTGGATTGAGAATATTGAAAAGCTTGTGGGCGTCAACCAGAGAGGCCTGCTGCTTGCTGGAGAAGTTGTGGAAAATCTCAACTCACTTAGCAGCGACAAAATAGGTTAGCGTTAGGTATCGAGATCAAAAGTACTGAAATAGACAAACGGATTTCCTCTATGAGATCGGATAAGATGAGGTATCTTCGGTGAAGGCTTTTTGGAGGGGGAGGGGGGTGTAAAAGTAGAATATAAGTACCGAAAATGACTCTTTTTCTTGATCTGCCAACAACCCCAAGTGATAGCCACCGTAATTATGTTTTTGTATTTCAAGGGTTATTGATAGTAAGAAGAAATAATAGATGGCCAGCGACAAAACTTTCTTCGATTCCTGCTGCGTTTTCGAGGTGTCGCGGTTGGGTTTAATTCTTCATTAGTAGCAAAAGTTTGAGGTTGGTGACATTTCAAATACCCCTCTCAACCAATAATTCTCTCTATTAAAGTGAATGTAAGGGGGCGGATGACTACGGCAGAGGTGCCGTCAACGAAGACTTCAGTGGTTATTCACTATCCTCCGACGTCGCCCGAAGATTTTGAAATCTTTGCATGATCCACATAATTTCTGACCCAGAAAGAGAATTTTTTAAACAGAGGACCTGTGAATGAAAAATGACCAGCTCAAACGGGGCAAGCGCGCTTGAAGCTCGCTGGCGTAGAGCTCACGATAGATTATTTTGTTGAAGGAAAGATCGACCCGGAGTCAGTAAGCAACTCAGGCTTTCTATGGCAAATCAGTTGCAAAGGATTTGTTCGTTCTATGATTAACAATCCTTCAATTGAATGACAAAATCCTTTGACTGCAATTATAATAAGTGAAGTAATCTAATAGAATTCAAATCTTTTCCTCGAAGGGTGAGATGGTTCCAGAGTAAGGTGCATTTGAACATAACGGGATATACTACCAGTTATAGGTATTTGCGAGGTTATTCACCAGGACTATGGGTTTAGCAAAGTACAATATTCGCTATTCATCAACAGTGATGGAATGGAGGGTTTATTATTCCATCACAGATTGACAATCACCGCAAGTGTGGACGGTATGATTTGGATCGTTCAATACTCGTAAATAAACACGAATATATCAGATTTGAATCTTTGTGTATGCCTATCATCCTTCATGGGAGAGTGAGTATACACAAATGTCACTTAGAAGTAGCTTGAGGAAAGTGAGACATCAACTTCTTCTTCACGCGCCATCCCGACTTCGAGATCTTGGTGGCAGACTTTCTTCTGCTAATACGATGACAACACCGCTACCTTTCTAACAGGAAAAGCCAAAGCTGTCAGGTTCTCCATATTCCGTCGTCAACTCGAGGAGTGGTTGTTATTCCATCACCTGTGTGGGCGGAATCAAGGACTGCCAAACACTTGTTCTGGCTCTTGATTCATATGCACACCATCGATATAAGCACTTGATCAATAGTTGAAAGTTCCAAAGAATGTCCTAGAGGCAGTGTTCTTGATACAATGGTGGTGCACCAGTGCGTAGAATGAGATCGAGTTGTTGTTCAATGTGAGGTTGTTGATGATCGGCAATTATTCGGCACTCGGGGCTGAAGGAAAGTGTTGCCGAGTTCATGCTACAGGAAACTCGCCTGCCTCTTCATCTCGTTTATTTGACTTCACCAGTGTGTGGACTTGTGTAGTGATATCATTGGAACACGCTCCTTAGTTTACTGGTGATCTACCTGGCTCATTTCTGGAAAAGGCAATAATTGGGAAAACTTCGAAGCTCTTAGAAACTTGGGAATCTGTTTCTGTTGTTAGGTTTGAGCAAGCTGAGAGCGTAGTAGAACGAACCCCAATGGCACGCAGTAATAGAGTGGCATATCTCGAGCAGAGTATAAGAGTTAGTTGTTGTAGTCTGCGGAGTAGGGGGTCTTTAGGCTTAGATCTAGCCGAGGGAGGCCTTCTTCATACTGTCTACACAGATAAGCCCCCTACACCCAGCTCTCTCTGAACGCCATCAACAATGAAGGCGTTCAGTTCATGCATATACCCAGAATGATTTGACTGGATTGGTTATTTGGCTTCAAAACAATGTATAAGTAAGCCCACACCCCACCTTTGAAATGTATTGTGACTGATGTCACAATACCTGGAGAAGATACACGCAATCTACTGAGCCAACGTCTATCATGTTTGATAGCATCTTTTCCTGGATTTGATTGATGGAAAAACTATTGATCTTCGCACCAAGGTGTAAATGATCAGGGCCCTCCATAATTCTGGTGCTGGAGGCAAAGCCAACAATTGGAAATCTAGGTTCCTATATATTCCCCAACATGGAGACAATACACTGGTGGGGGCTACCATCTCACCATCTGTCAGATGGGTGCGTATAGCAAAGAATACTAGTCGCCGGTTGCCTTCCTCTTGTTCAAGCACTCACTCGTCAACAAATTCGTTGGTGTTGAGACGAGGGTTACTCACGGCGCGTCTTTATATTCCTATCTTGGCTGTTTGTGTCGGCATGAAAAATAACTTGCCACACAAACTTCATATCAAGGTATTTCTCCCATATTATCATTCCTCACCAGAGTGTTGACATAATCTTTTGCATTAGACAAGATGGCCGAAAACAAGCAAGGAGAGGTAACCCATCTCGAGACTTCTCCTATTCAAGAAAGCAAGCAGCAATCAAATACACTATCGCCACAATCCTCAAATCTAGAATGGAAATCTTTACAAAATAAACAACCGGAGGGTGATACTGCTCTTGCTTTGTTCCAGGATACGGAGCAATTGCATAGAGCGATCGACCCGGTGGAAGAAGGGAAACTAATCAAGAAGATTGATATGATAATCCTCCCTTGTTTGGCTATCTGCTATGCATTTTATTACGTGTGTGGATATTTGAATTCTTGTTCCACCTTCCCGACAACTACATGGGCTGATACAATCCAGATTGACAAAACCACCCTTTCATATGCGGCCATTTTCGGCATCAAAGAAGATTTAAAATTAGAAGGGACCAAATACTCATGGCTCTCAAGTATTTTTTACTTTGGATGGCTCGCTTGGGCTATACCAACAAGTTATCTCATGCAAAAGTTTCCAGTTGCGAAGTATCTTGCTTTTAATATCTTCATGTGGGGAGCCCTCCTCATGTGTCAAGGTACGCATCGTCCTTTGCAGCCCTCTCATATCTCCACTAACTGCCAAGAACAGCCGCTGCCCGCAATTTCGTCCAACTAGCAGTTCTCCGAGCTCTATCCGGTGCCGCAGAAGGCTGCAGTGACTCCTCTTTTATGATCATAACTTCAATGTGGTACACACGCCGTGAACAACCCATTCGCATCGGACTCTGGTATTCCGCCAACGGCATCGGCATCGCCCTTGGTGGACTGGTCGGCTACGGGATCGGTAACATTCGCGGCTCCTTGCCATCGTGGAAATATGAGTTTCTGATTGTCGGAGCCTGCTGTTGTATCTGGGGAATTGTGCTTTGGTTTTTCTTACCTGATAGTCCCGTGACGGCGAAAGTTCTAAGCACCGAGGAGAAAAAGATGGCGGTTGAGAGATTGCGGGAGAATCAGACTGGGGTGGAGAATAAAACGTTCAAGTGGGTGCAGGTTAAGGAATGGGCGACAGATTATAAGACATATATGTTCTTTTTGATTGGGATGGTTGCCAACATTCCCAATGGAGGGATTAGTAACTTTGGTACTCTGATCATCAAGGGATTTGGATATTCCACTCGTAAGTTCCATACACTCCCATTCATCGAAAGAAATATGAACAACGAATAACGAACAATAGTCGTAACAACTCTAATGCAAATACCCTACGGTGCCATAATAGCCATCAGCATCCTAACCTGCGTCTTCCTCAACGACCGTCTTCCACCCAACAACCGCTGCCTAATGATCATCGTCTTCATGCTCCCCAATATCGCCGGAGTATTCGGTCTCCAGTTTATTCCTTCAAACCACCAAGTATCCCGTCTAATAATGTACTATCTAACCGGTCCCTACAACGCCTCTTTCGTCCTCTTGCTCTCCGTACTCACAGCCAATACAGCAGGTCACACGAAAAAACTGTTAACAAATGCCGCGCTTCTTGTTGGTTTATGTGTCGGTAATATCTCAGGACCATTCTTCTACAAGAGTTCTCAGGCGCCGAGATACCCGTTGGGAATCTGGAGCATGATTGTTTCGCATTTGGTGGAGGTTCTCCTAATACTGATACTGAGGTTTTTGCTCAAGAGAGAGAATGAAAAGAGGGATGCCGTTTTGGGGAGTGGGATTAGAGAGGGACAGGAAGATTCGTTTGTTGATGAGGATGGAGAGGAAATCAGAAGGAGGAATTTAGATGCTACTGCTTTTGCGGATATGACGGATAGAGAGAATATGAATTTCAGGTATATATTCTAGATCTAGAAAGATAGCACTGAGTTGGGAACAGGTATGTCTTGAATAGCTTTCTCTTGGATATAGATATTTGGTTCTAATTTTTAAATTCATTACTTCAAATCCGCATAATTATCTCTCTAGAGAGCTTCACGTCCCTTCCATCAAAACATCAACATTCAACTATTATACAAGCATAAATACCATCCCATTAAATCCTCATTCAATCCTATTCCTTTCCAGCATAACCTTACCTTCGTCGTAAATATTCCCATGCATCAAACCTACAAGATCACCCAGGCTCCAAATTTGTAACCTCAAGGTGAACATATTGAACAATGAGATCGCACCGATACCAGTGGCGAGACCTTTTTTCACAGAGCGGATTATGGCCTCACTGCCCCTGCCACCTTTCCTATATCAACACAACACTGAAGGGAATCCAGATAGGATTTTACACTTTGGCCGAGTTGTGGATATTTTGTAGGGGATTGCGGTTCTTCTATGAGGGCATGAAGAATTTGAAGTGGCACCGAATGACTCGAGGGGGAAATGTGATTTTGAGGTATCTAATGGTGTGGCGATACCTCAATCCTTCTCTATTTGAGTCTACAACGAGGGGTTTGCGCTTGGGCCTCGACTATGCTGTACACATCTGAGATATAGGGCTTGGGTCTGAATTATTGAAAGACGGCGATGTAGATTCGATTAATCGCTGTCACTTGGAGAAAGCATCAAGGTGCGTTGATTGGCAGTGGGATATCCAAAATAGGGTTCGATGGCCACCAGCCAGAATTGAGCAGTTCTATACTCCCTAAAGAATATGCCTGCAACTGCACCAAAGGGACTTCATTGAATGATGGAATGCTTCATAATTGCTTGAAATCATCCCAAGCCTTGGAGTTTCATTCTTGTTTTTTTGCCACCCTTGGGTATATTTCTGCGATTAAATTATAGGGGGTCGGTTGAGCCATTGAAGATCTGGTTATCGTTTGAAATCATTTCAGGCATGCCGAACCTCAAATTGGAGAAGATGGGTCGACAGCCCTCGAGTTTCTAAGATCCAACCCATCCCTCATGCAAAGCGCAAGATGCGGCGGCGAAGGCGAACCTTGCGGAAGCGGTGGTGAGAAAATTGATGGCGAAAGAATCGCAGGCGAGAAATCCGATGGCGAGAAAGTCGATGATGAACGAGTCATACGCGAGGGATCCAACGCCGAATTGTGTGGGCTGGGTCTGAGTTGAGTACGAGGATAATCCTCCATTTCGATTTCTAAAGCTACCGAATCTAAAGTGCTGCCCGAATACCTCTTGCGACTGATCATCGGTAGAAGGTATTCGTTGGATCGAACAGAACTATGCGGGGGATAGTCCATTTTGAAATCCAAATCCAAGGAATCCGATCCTGAACTCGTACTCGAAGTTGCTTGAGTAAGGGTTGTCGGTGTATCAACCCACTCCAGATTCCCATCTCCATTCCTATCGTCCCAATGAATTTCAATCGTCCTCGAATTGTCTCTGGCGTCAGATTCAGACTTCTTTTCATCTTCGAAATTCACCCTATCTCCTATTTCCAAATCATTTGATGCATTCCCTGCCGGGTTTGTAGGATTGTCCAATTCGGATTGTTTTCGAACCAGTAATTTTTGGAAAGTATGAGGGAAGAGTCGACAGAGGAGAGATTGCAGAGTGACGATACATGCGGCAAACATGATAACTCCCAGTTCGACGGTTGACCATGTGAATAGTGAGACGGCTTTGACGAGGAAGTCTTCCATGTTTCCCGCATTGGAGATTGCGACTATGCGAATCAGAGTGGTTGTGCTAGCACTAGGAAGAGCAAAATGTCAGTTTTTGGTTACGGAAAGATCAGTTAGCAATAGGGAAGGACTGAAGAGGAGGGTAAAGACAATGTATGAAAAGAACTCACACGATACCACATGCAATAATGCCCCCGATAATCAACCTCACCCTCTTTGGCATGCGTACATTCCACAACATAACAATTGGCAATAGAGCCAGCGTCCAATCACTTCCTGCATTCAAAATGCTGTGCGCGTAGGTTGCACCCAACATAAATCCAATCGGCAAACAACTTCCAGCCGCAGCATGCACCCCAGAAGGGGTCCTAGAGTATTGTTGCCAAACGAAGGCAACGGGCCAGCATTGGAAGACGATCAAACAGAAATATACAACTCCAAAGAAGGCCGCTATCCACGTCGTGAGTTTAACGACCAGCCGTTGCCATGGGGGAATGGTGATGCGAAGGTAGAAATAACCGATTGAGATTTTCAAGGCAGTCACAGTTAGGATGTAGGACCATTCAGTGAAGTACCTATACTGAATGTCTTTTTAGTGAGGTCCTGATAATAGATTTCCAAGGGAGGAATGAGCGTACTTGGAGTGCCAATAGGAGATCCCTTTCTTCAGATGCATGCCCTGCAGCATCATGTTGCAGACCCATCAATGCAAAACTGATGAACGTTGTATAAAAGGCCTAACGATCACATCAACTCCGGAATTTCCTTGAGAGTCTCGGATTAAATGAGGATTTCAACATACCAGACTCAAGATCATCAACCAATCATCCCACCCCATAATCTTCTGCATGAAATATCTAACATAGCTTCGTAAAACCACCGCGATGAATGCTAAGGGGTAGCATACATAGATAGCTACATAGAGCTCCCACGCAGTACTGTTGCCCATTCTGATCAGGTCTGATTATTCGTTCTGCTCTCATATAATCGTTCAATATTGATATCGAGAGATTCCTGTCGACCCCAAAAGCAAAGCATGAAGACTCATGGGATACGGAGCAAGTGTGCACATTTTTCTCTTATGAGGTCTGTCTGCAAGAAAAGTTTGATATGTACCAGTCTATCCCTGTTACGACGACAAGAGGTCACGACAAACAAGAATTCCAAATAGGATTACCACCGCTAGAAACAGTATGCTCGTACCTCAAGTGCCTATGAAGACAACAGATGAACTAATTCGTAGATCGTTACCTCTTAGAGTTGCTTTTCAAGCGACATTGCGAATACAGAGTGGTTTATCAGCAAGCTAACTTTTAATCTTTCGTGTTTAACAACGCCAGTCTACAATACAATTAATCGGGTTTTAATCAAGCTATTCATATTGGCTAATATCTTATATATCTGACAACGCTTAATTCTAAAAGTTCAAGTTACATCATTTAAATGACTTGGAATATTTTTGAAATGTAAAGTTATAAAATGATATATACTCGTATATATACATATTATGAACGGAGAAACCATAAAATAATCTCTTTTTATCACTCAATGATGAGTTATCAAGTCGAATACGATTTGGCGAACTTGATACTGATATTTCGATGATTTAACTTGGCAGTTTGCGCTTATAGATATCAATTAGCGCTTCCATCTAGCTGACTAGTCGATTACCCTGCGAAGACATCGCTTTCTGCACGTCTGTGTTCACGAGATACTGCATTGAATCAAGATGTTTCACTGAAAGCACGAAAGATTCCGATGTCCGTGGCCATTGCATGATGAGGTCTGAGTCTGGTGGTTCATTATTTGGGATCAGCGGTGGGCGTTCACTAGTAAAGTTCATTGACCTCGACCGCTGGGATTGTAGAGTCTTTGGGTATCGGCAGTCTCTATTAAGATCTTTAGACCGGACGCCTTGGAAGTTCCAATCATGAGTTATTTTGGGGATGCGACTTCTTTCAAAGGCAGATTTGTTTGCGAAAAGGCAAGCCTCTCGGAATTCCCAATCATTTGAGAAACCCGATGGCAAGCCATTGAAAGCTTAGTATGGTTGGCTTACTCAACATCTTGTCGTGTTTTTGGTTTGTGTGATATGAAGGTTTAAGAACGATTGAGTTATCTATACATGACGTGATATTCATCGTATGAATGAGGCTTTTGAAGTCGAATTGTACATTGATTTGAAGTTTTCATAAAGAAAGCATAGAAACGTGTATTATGTCCTAGGCATTGTGATTATGGTTCTGAACCATGCTGAATTGTAATGGAGAGATACCCAGCACTCCAATTCATAGGGCAAAGTTTAATATTTTGACTCTCTTCTTATGGGTGGGTGTATAGAAATAAGACCTAGAACAGTAACGCTCCACGATAACTATTACGCCACCGCGCCCTACTTGGTGTTGATCTTCACCTTAATCCTAGTTATATGCCCTTGTTAATCTACCGAATCTCACAACTTGTATAGATCATAAGCAGGCAAAGCTCGGATGATAATTAAAGAAAGGGGTTTGTTTGGTTATCTCGCTTCGAGCCGCCTTGGGTCGTTGTTTGGAACTCAGGATATTTTTTTGGCACAACGGCATAAAACTTGAAAATGACATCTCCGGCAGAAGAAAGTACTGTCTTTGACTTATGGAAAGCAGATACGATACTTTGATGGTGCTCGTATTTGTGAGAAATATTTAGCGCAATGATAGAAGTTATGCGAAGATAGCTGTGAGAGATCTGGTGGGTGTTGAAGCAAGGTTAAAACGCAGGAAGGATCTCCGCTCCTTGAACATAGAACGAGATAAGGGTTTTGCTGAGGGTATATTCACATGGCTCTAGATAGTTGTGCAAGTACGAGGACAATATCAAGTCAGTTCTGCGCATCACAATGCTGTAGGAAACAAGTTGCGATGGGACCCAAGGGCAGTAAAAGTCATCGAGCCAATAGTTTGACCTTGTGTAGGTCAATTGTCTCATCTTGCATGTCATAAAGCGGTAAAAGAAAGTGTCAACGAAGGTATGATGGGCAACACATATCCCCAAACAAATAGGCAAGAATTCCAATGCTGTTAATATAATTATGTTGCATGTCGTAAAGCGGTAGAGAGGATTCTGCCTGGCATTACATGAGATTCTGCCCTGCCAGTCTCGGTGCTAGAAGATCGGGGCCAATGGTAGGCCACAATCTCACAGTTTAGATCCTAATGTTGCGTGTCATAAAGCGGTAAGGAGGTTACTTTCTGGCGGTAAAAGGCAGAACGGCCTGGCAGTAAAAGCTGTTCTGAAATCCTAATCACGGGAATAGAAGATTGGGAGCCAGTAGTACCTCACGATATTGTAGCCGGGCTTCAAGTTTTGCATATCATAAAGCGGTGCAGACAATTGTAGGATATTGTGACTGGCATAAAGAGGCGGATGGCTTAGCCACATAGAGCTACTACCTGTTTAGATGCTTGTTATTTTCCAGAACCAGAGCGACCGACCATTTGTTCTTTCCGACTACCAGAAATGTGATACAGCTCATGCAATTTTTGAACGTCCATCTCTTACCCTAGTTGCCATGCTGAAAGAAGGAGCTACCCGACTCTCTTAAAGTTATTCTCGTAATCCCATTCGAGCGAAGAACAGGCAATCTAACGTCGCATTATTATTTGTCAAGTGTCATACACATATGGAGAGGAAATCGGGTTATTCATGCTTGGTTTATCAGAGTCACTGCTTTTTCTTTTCAGGAACATTGTGAATAGCTCTACATCTAAGGTAGTCATTATAATCAGCACTCTCCAAGTTGTACCACCCACTCTACCATAACGTTCCACTGTTTAGAATCTGCTTGTTCTTACCTGTTAGCTACTATAATTCGATGATATTTGAAGCTCCTTTTGATGTGATCATCTCAAAACAAGTATGTGATGGCTGCGTTCGAAACCAAAGTCTTAAACCTCTAAAACAACTAATAAAATAGCACCCTTCTGCTTTCTGCCATCTTATATCTACCCGCCGTGAAGTGATGCGATCCTGATGGGTCGCCTTCTAGATGGCAGAAATTTCGAGTAGCCAATTGCGAAGGATGCTAGTGGCTTTCCGTGGTTTTGTTGCAGATCATAAAGCGGTATGGCTAATTTATACATATTTTAATGATCTTATGGCAGGCTTGACCAAGCAAGGAAGGGCAGAAATATCTTCCTAGCCAATAATGGAGAATACTCGTGACATTTGATTGCTATGTTGCAGATCGTAAAGCGGTAGAGCTGTCTTAGAAGAAGACTCATAGCAAGTCTGATGAGGTGAATAGTGATGGAATCAATACCTTGGTCAATGATTTAGGGTACTCTTGACCTAATCCTCGTAATTTTGCAGATCATAAAGCGGTAAAACTGCCTTAGATAGACTTTATGGTTGGCTTCAGCGGGCAAGAAATGGAAGAGAAATGGCAGAAAGGTCCCCTTGGAAATTTATGGGATGAAGAGATGTGATTTTGTGTATTGTTGCAAATCATAAAGCGGTAAAGATGCTTGAGGCCCTTTGCTTTTTAACACAAAGATTGAAAAACCAATGCGGGTGCCTGTTTCTTCCTGTTTGTATCCTCCTTTTACGAACTCAATATGGACGCCTTCTACTAGCAATGAATCCATTTTCCCATGATTTATATTATAATTAGTTCAAGTTCACGTTGTAACACATTTTCTTGTTAAGCCCATTCCTCCCAAGATTATCCTACATCTGTCATGCCTGGGTGCTAGTGAGAAACATAGAGTTTACAGTAAAATCTATACATATTGATTGATGAAAATTCTTATCATTCAAAGACTTTACAAATTCAAACCTAAAAGAAAACTAAATAGGAGTAAAGAGAGATATAAAAAATTATTCTGGTATTGCTGGTTCAATTATTGAGGGTATGTTGATTTATTAATTAGCCGAAATATTTGTGAGGTTTGTGCTCGCTACAAAACCAAAGAGTTCAACACTTGACGGTTGCTAACCAGACATTGTTTTTGAAGAGGTAAATCATTTATGATTAGATGGAGAAGAAATCAAATTTGAATGAGGTATTATAAAAAAGCTAAATAATAACGTTGAGGTACAAATACTGTTAAGTGATTCTAGAGTAACCCAGGCCACTTTTCCAGCACTCATCTTGGCCAGCAATATTTTCCTAGCCAAAATGAATTTGAAAACATCCCTTCAAAACAATCATATTCAAACTAATCTACTATTAATAAAAAGAACTTATGTTACATATTTTGTTCACAAGACATAGGTTGCGTAACTAGATTTGAAAGGTGAATTTTTGGTGCTGGAATTTGTAGGGCTTCAAATTATCACCATTCTAGCTTCAATTCTTGAATAAATTGAATCGAATCGTAAATATAACTGTTTCTTGTTAATCACAAACTCGCTTCACTTTTTTTGCTTAACTACAAATGTGATCTCTCAGAATTAGATGCATAATTAGTAGTTAATACAGCTAGCGCTGTATATGGAATTCTTCAAGTATATATAGATACTAAAGGTGTGAGGCAAAAATTATTTGGGCATTCTAATTAGTCAAACTTTGAATATAACTAAATAACTTCCATCAACCGTTGTCTGCATCAGGATCATCGAATCCTATCTCTACTCTGTTCCCTAGCTTAACCTTCATACTTATTTAGAATGTACTTCCAGAATCTGATCAGGCCAACAATGATGGCTCCTCACAGCTTATTTTATTATCTTAGGTACTAGTCTTTTCATATCTTAGCCAGGTATATCATAAAGTTGAATTATGAATCATCACGCCATGTTAAGGTTTCGTCTCAATTTGTGGTATGATTCATTGTTACCTTTGCATCACGCCACATTCCAGTCCCTTCTTCTAACTAGGCATGTCTAAATCTTCCACTTCTAAAGCCAGAAATTTATAAGGCTCATGGCCCTGTAATGTTGCACCTCTGAGAATTAAGGTTTTAGTCTAGTTGCCAACTCGGTATTTCATTCAATTACGCCTCGTTGGCCATGTAAGGTCTGCATTAGCCATGGAGAACCTTCCAATACGTCAGTGTTGCATGTCTAAGCTTCTAGATTCTAAACTTAGCCATTCAAAGAGTACAACAACCTGCTGCTTTTTGGGTCAAGGTTTTGAAAAAATCCCTTCCGCATAACCTCGCACATCTATGCTTCCCGAATTTGAAGCGAGCCAGTCAAAGGATGCATGTTTCAGTACTGTTGCAGGTCTCAAATTTAAAGTTATGGATTAAATCTTTTATTTTATGCTTCTATGTTTGTGCGACTCCGCATTCAATATCACACGCCATTTGAATTCATGTTCTTAAAACTATCATGTGAGACATTGAGCTTTGGACTGGGATATATCCCTACGAGAGGTGAATTGCATTAAAGCTTGTTTAGATATTACAGTCAATTCTGCATGTGAAAGATTTGGGATTTTTTCTATTACTCATCTATATTTCCAAAGCGTAGTTGAAGAGGTTCAGCTCCTGGTTTCCTTTGATTTTCTTGATTATTTGGAAGGTTTAGTGGATTGAGTAAACAGCTAGCTATGCTAAAAATCTTCTTTCTTTTATACATCAGCAGTGTATCATATATCCTTTGTGGCTAATCTGGGTTTGGACATGTGAGTTGATTGACTGTTGCAATTTGCAAAGCCAACAATGTACAGTGACTCAATACATTACTTTAGCTGTTCTAGTGAATTAGATTGCTCCCCATCAAAAAGCGCGTAACAACCATACAGATATTTCACAAAAAATCCCACTAATAATATTGAAACTTTATCTGAAATAGCGTTGATGGATATCACATTTATAGTATTTTACTTTTACATAAGTAGATATCTCTCGCTTTGAAAACTTGATTCAATTGGCCACTATTGCTTTATTGGTTTTCATTGCGTCAGAATTGAATTTTCTTTCTTTGTTTTCTAGATCAGAATTTTATTAAACATGACACATCTCCAAAAGTATATCTTACGTTCATCGTAGTTCAATTCTCCCATATAATTGAGTGCATCCTTCATCAGGGGTCGAAGCGAGAATACCCGAGGGGTCAACTTTCTGTCCGATTGGCCTGACCTTCCCTTCACTTTTGGAACATCCTCTTCACAACAATGAAATGTAACGCTATGTTCTAATTTAAGAATTTTGGTAGCTTGTAACTCCATTTAGATTGGAGTATGAATATAGAAAGCCGATTTCAATACAGCCCGTAATTTAAAGAAAAGCGGAGAAAAATTCAAAACATAAATCATATAGACGATAGGCCTATCCGACTCGGCGGTAAGTTGGTAGTGAAATATTGGTAACTATGATCCTAGTATATTTAAATTGATATATTTACAGAGTAGTGAAGTACTTGGTTTGCTTAAAGAGCAATTTAAAACTACTATTGAGATCCGCATCACCCACTTCCGACTTATTATAAAAGCCTAGGTTTTTTGTCAACTTCTCTTTTGTTCTTTCCTTCCAAAGATATAAGCACTGGAGATCATTCAGATATTCGGAATCAGGATTCCCAAAAAGGATTTCTGGATCACGAATGGAGCAAGGCTGAGGTGTCTACTCGAGTATGTCTTATGAGTCTCCTATTCGTGTTCCAGAAATCCTATACATGGCAGTACCAGGGGAGACATCGACCTTCTAACGATGATATACTGGAGTATCTGTAAGAAATTTACCAATTTTGACTTTCTCTCCTGCCCTCCACATCTGCACATAACATCGTGGACACTAACCATCTATCATTCTTCATAGTCACCGGCCACAGTACTCGTGTAACTAATAAGACCTAAATAAGGTTGATTATAGCAGGAGCAATTGGTAAGCTTTACCCTGCTTCAATGGTGATTTAATTGTTTACTAATTATTATGTCGCATATAGCTATGTTAAAACTGCTACATTAGTGCCGATCCGGACGTTGGAATCTTCAAGGGGATTCCTAACTCTGTGGTCCACGAATGACCTGTCATCTTGTTTGGATGAGGTGCCTTCCTTGGGGCTATACCAATGATCCCCAACTGGGGGGTAGCGCCTGAAACCCGCTTTCAGAGACCTGCCGCTTCACATCTCAAAGGTATGATTAACACTGACTTACGTCTCAATGTGTTCGACTAACTTATGCAGATTAAGACCGTCTCTAACTCGAGAATGAGATCATGATACTTCGAACCTCACATCCGTTTACAGACCCCACGAGAACAAGAAACAGAATGATAGACGGAGGATGACGAGGGAGGAAAAAAGTTAATAGACTTCTGTACGATCACAATTCAAGACAGCCTCCAACAAAAGCCATTACCTTTTAAGTGTGAACTGCGTATACTGCATGCTCGAATATAAATTCCATGCAGTGCGCAGTTCCGGGGATCGTTGCAGATACTAGTAGTTGCATGGCAGCTTGCCTAGATTCTACCACGGGAGATGGGACTCAAGTCTGTTGGGGTCACTTCGACGACACATACTATGCTGTGACACTGAGTAAAAATGGCACCGGCGGACAGGAATTTTACAATCGGAGGGCAAACTTTGATGGCGGGGCCAGTCTCTTCAATAGCTTGACAACAAACAAATCTATTGGGTTGATCATCTTGTTATGTTGTATCAGATTGTACAATGGCTCCGGGTGATAGGAGTCAAGGCCGAGATCCAGGCTTGATTCAAAATATTTGTAGATTAGACATGAGATGCAGCCTTCATGCCAGCTGCTGTGACTTGAAGCATCAAATAAGATTCATCGCTCAATGATAAAATCAAGAGCCGAGACTGGCACCAAATACCTGAAGTCATGCAGTGTACATACGTCGAGAAATAAGAGAAATCACAAGGAGCCTAATTTGATCTATAATATGGAAAGTATGTAGGCCTCGAAGAAAGGCAGGAATGGAAATGGAAGAAAATTCCCTCCGGCCTCTCTCCATGGTCGGTTTAATATAGGTCCCATCCTCCTCTTTATTTTGTTGTTTAATCCTGGTCGGGTGTATCGTTTTGGACAGGACAAACCATTGTACTTCGACCATTTTGTGTGGAGACACGATCAAGCTCGCTGGCTTCAATCAGCTTCCTTGCTGACACTTTTAGTGGTGATATTTTGGCCGAGGACTTCGAGCTACATACTTGAGTTAGTCTCCGACACCACAGCAGAAGATGTTCAAGAAAATGTCAAGGTCCTAGCAGAGCATGCACTGTTGAAGGTAGGAAAAGGGTTAACGTCTCACAGTAAAAATATTGGCGTAATTGGTGTGCGTTTGATGAGAGGAAGAAGATCTCGAACTGGAATTTGCAGAGATATTTAAAGAGGAAAAGTTGAATTAGCGCTAGGGGCCAAGAGGGCAAGAAGAAAAGCGTGACACTAAACCAATTCCCCCAACCTTGGTATTCATCGGCTTGAGGGTGAATTCCGCTTAGTAGATGAGAAAGCATGGCGGCGTTGCTAGTCAAGGAAGATGTTTGAGAGCATTATAAGCCACAACATCCCCCCTTTTTGAATGTTTTGACGTTGCGGCGATAGTCGAGCGAGGATAATCTGTAAGCGGGGGCCTAGGGCCGTTCATTTGCGTGTTACCTCTCCAAAGTATGAAACAAGCAGCCGAGTAAAGAGATGGAAACGTTCACGAACTCCAAAGCTCAAGAACGAAAGAACTACGAAACTCCCGGATTTGTGGTTATGATGGTGTTGGTGGTGTTGCGGCAATCTCGGAATCTCGGGGTTGTCGGGAGTGGAAACGGATTTCGGCATAGGGCCTGGATCTGAGCCGGAGCCGAACCGAGCCGGGTCGCAACACACGTCAAAAACCAATTGACGTCAAAGTACATACATGCACGCCGCGACGCGCCACATTTGGTACCTCACTTCACTTTACAACCGCGATGAATGGAAAATTCACCACGAGCAACAGAGATGGAACAATGGAGAAATGGCAGACGCGAATTGTTTGAGCAGTTGAAAAAGGTCTGCAACAATATTGAGCAGAACCTTACAAACGGTAAAGTTCCTCCTCTGAACCAATCGAGTTTGTGCGCTGATCACCCATGAATCGCAGAGCTTGTGGATGGCGACAATACGATTATTCGAAAGGATGAATTGGAGGAACTGCGTTTGAAGGCGAATGTCTCCGAAAACGACAAGGAAACGCACGCTGCTCAGGTCCGGTCCCACGAAGGTTCACTACAAAAGAAGGGCTTGAGAATAAAGATTCTGGAGGAAGACATTTCAAGACTTAAAGAAGAGCTGCGATCAAACGAAAATGCGGCTTCTCGTGCTGAAAGACTGGAAGAGGATAACAAGCGTCTTGCAGAGGAGATAAAGAAACATCAGAATGTAGCCTCAAGGATTGACGATCTCGAGCAGCAAAACAGGAAGTTATCCTTGGAGCTTAGAAATGCTGTATTACGGGCAAGAGATGCCGAGCTTTCTAGCACCGATCATGAAAGGTCAAGCTCCTTTGATAATGGTAGAGTGCCCTCAACGAGCCGGCAATTGAATTACAAGGAACTTTTAAACGAGCACATGCGAGTCAAGGAACAATGGTCGACTCAAAAAGAAAGAGCAGATAAACTTGCTGAAACTTTGCGGGAGAAAAATGCGGCCTTACGCCAATGGAAAGCGTGGAGTGATGAGCAACGGGCGTCCTCTAACAACAAAGCTGGCAAATCCAACGCACAAGCGCAAGAAATTCAGAACTTGAGGTTCAGGTCGCAAGAATCAGAAGGAACCGAAGCTCCGATAACTGGACCAATGTTGAAGGGTGATCTCGGAGGTAGTATTCTCCCTCCTCGCCCCTTTGAAGTTCCTGCAGCAAACCCCGCAAACGATCCCCAAGAAGATGAGAGTTATCAACAACCCGGCCAGGATGGTTCCGAATATGAGCAAAATGGCAATGAACAAGCAGATCATGAATCTCCCCAACTTCCAAGATATGAACGTAGGCTCCAGCGCGTGGGTAGCGTCGAAGAGATTCAGCTCTTACCTATCGAACCTCATCATTCGAGCTCTACACAAGATCCCGAATCCTCTCACTCTGATGATGTGAAAAATCCCCTCGGCGGAGAACCAATTATGGAGACACCCAAGATGCTATCATCTGACGATGGACCCGAATTCATATCTGCTCGTCCAGTTCGAAAGAGAAAAAGAAAACAATGCGAATCACAAGAAATACCCATGCCTAAGGTCAAGGTGGAGGATCTTAGCTCAAGTAGCCCTATCATTGCTAGGATGCTTCACGCCAGCGAAAGTCTGGATTTGGATGAAATTGGCGACAAAGTCATGACACCTAGAAAGCGCCGTCGAAAATTTCAACCCTTTATAGAGGATAATGAGAACGAAGCCGAGAATGACGTGGATCATGAGATGTTACTTAAAGACAAAATGGATCAGAGAAATCAAGCCCCCACACCTATCAAAACTGAACAGCCAAGGAGGGCAATGATTACGCCAGCGAGTAAGAGAGGCAGGAGCTCGGCCGGTACTCCTCTGCAACCACTTAGTACCAACAATCGTATCCTTCCGAACACAGTGGATCGTAATCTCCCTGCAAAACGGCAACGAAAGCCAAGTGGTATCATCAGAGGAGTGGAGGAAATACTTGAGGATGGAGATTCAATAAGCCCCTCGAAGACCCCTGCTTTTGTGAGAAAGGGACACATTCATTCCACCGATCTTCTTGATGTCCTTCTTTCGAGTTCCCCGCCAACAAAAATTATGCCTTACCCAACACCTCAATCTGCAGCTCCAGAAGTGCGATCAGTGTTGCTTCCACCATCTAAGCTGTCTACCGAAATTACCACAAATCGCCTCGATCAACGAAAGGTCTTTGATGATGATTCGCCATTCTCAAATCACCGTGAAGACATCGATCGACAAGATATAAAATCCCCGATCCCAACAAAAAGAGCGCCTGTGAGCAACGAAGAGAATGGAGTCGCTAAGAAATCTGTGACCCGTCCTCGACCAGGCATAATTAGCAAGGATATTTCTAGGCTAGAGAGAAGCGGCTCTGTAAGCAATGGTAGCGATGAAACTGTCAAGAAATCAAATAGCCGCTCTCGACCTAGCGCTGTCGGGGAAATTCTTAGACCATCTTCCAGTGGTTCTAGACGAGGCCCAACAGCATCTGCAGAGCTGTCCCCAGAACCGACAACGCAGACATCTCAAGAGTCAACTAGATCACCCAAAAAATCGACTCCAAAGGTAAAATTAGGAACTTCCAAGTCACTACCAACAACAAAGAGAAGACCGAGGAGCGTAGGGGGACAAGATCTTGACTCTGATGAGTCCGAAAACAAACCATATCGGTCACGTTCCGTAGATAAGTTGAAACTTGATCATTTCAAGATAAATCCAAACTTTAACCAAGGTTACGATTATGCATATACAGAGGTAGTTCGTGGTAAGGCTCGTCAATGTCTTCCGGGCTGTGTTAGAGAAGCATGCTGCGGGAAACAGCTCGGTGCGTTGGCGCAAGCCCTGTATCCTGTCAGAGATAACCCTACGGTTTCAGAAAAAGCGGATGAAGACATTCTCCTGGAAGAGTATTTGGGCGACAACAAACACAAGATTTGGTCTATGGGAAAACAAGAAAGAAAGGAGAGCTTAGCACAAGCTAGAAAGTGGAAAATATCGAATACAATAGGGAAGCATCGATCTGTCGTTCCGAGAAGAAATACACCGCCCGGGTTTTGGGAAGCTGATTTTCCTAGCACACAAGAAGACGAGGCATTACGGAAGAAGCAAAAGGAAATAGAGCGCGAAAAGGTAGCTGAAAGATACGCGGAAGCTATGAGGCCTGGGGGTGCGTGGCTGTTCAAAGACGAGTAGATGATTCTGCAAATCATGTGTGATCAATATGGGGCGTACACATGGGAGGGGCGCTTTTTGGGGAGCATAATTAGATGTCTAAATACCCTATAGCGTTATTGATTTGTCGGATTGCTGTTCGGAGTATTTGTAGCTACTGTTTTTGGCGGCCGGTTGTGGGCAGCATTCAAGACAGCACTTTCACAAGTTTAGAGCCAATATATATTCGTACATAACGAGGTTGATGGTGCTTTCATCGAGGGTTCCTGACTATGATAATTGAACACATGCACCCGAGCATTTGATAGCATTATACATTATATTTCTATATATAGCGTCATTTTCCCCTTACTGTCGCGGAACTGTGGCTGAACATTCAATCTACCAAAGTGTGGCTGATGTGCGCTAAACTTAGTTCTAGATTTAAATCGCGGCTGTGGAAACCACCGGCTTCAGCGGCGCAATCAATAATCATCATCGCGACGACAACTTTAAACACTCACCACAATTCAGCTGCCATCTGATATTTTCTGCAACTTACACGAAACGACAAGATCAGAAAACTACAACCGGCGAATGATTGCAAACTATCTTCAAGATGGCTGATCAACCACTAGGAATGCAACATGAGGACTCTATTAATTCACAGGACCCCCATTCACAAGGGGACAAAGCAAAGACGAAGAGCAGAAGGCCAGCAAGTGAGGGACCTAGCATTTGATACTCTATACAGGAGTGGAATACTAATAACCGTTTGCGATAATTAGATACGGCGTTCAGACAGCAAAGATTGAAGGCATGGCAGTGAGTTGTCCTTGGGGGTTTATTGCGCAAAGATGAAGCTGACATGATACAAGACCTATTCTCACACCGAAAACCGTACTTCCATTATTCTTCGCTATCGGTATCATATTTGCGCCAATTGGTGGAGGGTTATTATATGCTAGCACTTTGGTCAGTAAATGAAGGGCACCTTCTACAACAATGGTTTCATAAGGATATGATTGACGTTCCGGAATAGGTCCAAGAAATTGTTCTCGATTACTCGAAATGTCATACAGATGCGCCAGTATGCGAGGATTATACCGACAGCGGGGACCTTATGCCTTCTAGTGACGTTAAGATGTTCTTCAAAAAACCGTATACATATGCGGGAACGGCTCCAGAGTGGTGTAGAAAGGATATCAACCAGACATACTACAACGGATCTGTCGCACATGCTAGTGTTCCAGCTGTACAATGTCGACTCACATTCCCAATACACACTGATATGGAACCACCTGTCTTGTTCTACTACAAGCTCACAAATTTCTATCAAAACCATCGACGATATGCCAAGTCCTTTGACCCCGACCAGCTTTCCGGGAAAGCCGTTTCCGCAAGTACCATCAGTTCCAGCGATTGTACGCCACTTACAACTGTCAATGATAACGGTGTTGAAAAACCATATTATCCCTGTGGTCTGGCTGCAAACTCCGTCTTCAATGATACCTTCACCAGTCCATTTTTACAAAATGTCGCCAAGGCAAATAACAGCAATAGCGCGGGGAGCACATATGCAATGAAGAATAACTCGGATGTGTCATGGGGCAGTGATAGAGAACTATATGGCCAGACACAATACAATTGGGCGGATGTCATTGTGCCTCCAAACTGGGTGGAACGATATCCAAACAATTATAGTGATGATTATCACCCAGATCTTGAGAACGATGAAGCATTCCAAGTCTGGATGAGATTGGCTGGTTTACCAACATTCAGTAAACTGGTGCAAAGAAATGATGTGGATACCATGCAGTCTGGACAGTATCAGGTTAATATTACACACCGTAAGTTCTAGACCTTGGTCCTTTTATTCGAATCATCCTAACCTTCAATAGTTTTCAACGTCACATCATACGGCGGCACCAAATCTATCATCATCTCCACTCGCACCGTTATGGGGGGCAAGAATCCTTTCCTGGGTATCGCCTATATTGTTGTTGGAGGTCTCTGCATCCTACTCGGCGCACTTTTCACTGTCACTCATCTTATCAAGCCAAGGAAACTTGGTGATCACACATATTTGAGTTGGAATAATGAAAACCCCTCAACGGCGACTACAAGTGGACGTGAAGCGGGTGCGAATATGGGATAGATCTTAAGCTTACTGGATCACGAAGGGGACGTGTTAATTAGAGATGGATGATGAGATATGAGGTAGGGGTTGTTGTATTCGAAAACTTTCTTCTTTATTATTGGGCATCATGGCGTTTCGGTATTATGGGCTTTTGATCTGTCCTGCCTTTGAAAAGCGTTATACGATGCGAGGAATAGCGGATGGAAGGGAGGAACTTTTGACTTCTATGGAGATTAATTGGTGCTACAAATGTGTTGTGCTTCTCTTCTTTTCTCCTTTTGGATTAGAAAGAAATTTATTATCTTCAAATGGGTTGCTAAATCGAATGGTTGTGATATCGTTAGGGGCCGTCTATACGACCCCATAAATTAAATCGATGGAACAAGTGCTCCTAGTTATCATTGGCCCAGGTGCTAAGATACTGCTCATGACGATGCGAGCTTTATATCCTGATATTGATCCGGAACGAACGGATTCAGGCACGAAAAAGGCTTTCATCTGCAGGTATGCAGATTGGAATGATTCTTTCTCGTTGGCATGATCTTGATATCATTGCAAGGGTGGAAAGGGCACATAGTCGCTGTCCAAGAAAGAAGTAAACATCTCGTAGATCGACTTTCTTCCTCGGGGTATTTAAGTGCTTGGTGTAAGAAGTCGGTGATGACATGTCTAGACGCCGAGAAAGGGGACGATGGAATGTTGACGAGAAACGTTCGCATTTCGTTGTGAAGGGGGATGGATGGTTTCTGTATTGTTTGCTGCGATCTATATCGGCGGGTCGTTGTTGGTTTTGGTATTCGTGTTGGGTGGATGATGCGTGCGGTTCTATGGCGTCAATTTCACTTTTTCCTCTATGCATTCCTTGTCTTTCATCTGAGTGTAGAGTGAGTCTATGTTATAGAGATCGGCATGTTAAGAAGGGAATGGTTAGTGAAGAAGCCAATTGGTCCACGCTGCTGTTGATATTTATCACCTGATGTATTTCCTTTCGGGATGGAGATCTATGTATGTATGTATGTATGTATGTAAGCAAATCAGTTTCCCTCACCCCCCTCAATCCAAACTCGAATTTCACATTGAACAACGCGGTGGATTCTGGGGATCATGCAAAGGCTACAGATTCAAATCGTCGGACTTCAACTCGCTCCGCATGAGGCCTTGGAGTCTTGAAGAACTCGGGAACTCTCCCGTCACCTCTCAATCGCTTCAGATTAGATCTCTCGCGCGCTGTATGGGCCGTGGTCACTTTTCGTTGGCTCGATCATGAATGGGTTTCGTCTTGTGAAATCCTAGTTGTTGGTTCGGTTGGAACTTGGAGAGTGGATGGTTGCTAGTTCTCGTCGAAGGGCACCAGCTGATTATTGAGGGCATGCGGGCATTTGCCATGATGATGATGATGATGATGATGGAGAGAAGGTTCGCGATGAGAGCCTATTGATCTCATCATCAGACTTTCTCGACGTTGGAAGTTTTCTAGACCCTGGACAATTTCGACAGCGTGCACGTGGTAGGATCCTTCCGTCTACTCCGGATTTCCATACACGAGGAGTCACAACGGCCACCGTAGATGGAGTTTCTTCACGATATCAGCTTGTGAGATGAAAATCCTGGGTGTGGTTTACAAATTCTTGGTAATCTTATATTGACTCACGTCTTATCATCAAAGTTTCTCGCCGGGATTTTCAAAAGCGGTTGTAAGGTTGTGATACATGTATATCATCCGTGATGGACTTTTCACCTTGGTAGTGGTCATCTACGAGTTGCATGTTTGAAGGTTCTGAGAGAGAGATTGAGATGTTTTGTTTATTGTTGCTAGATAGTATCCGAGTCCGAGTAAATGAATATAGTAACCTCCAACTTGGTTTGCCAGATTGGCTCAACGAGCCTCTCCATGTCGATCCTTGATACACCTGCGCTATCAATCAACCTTACCCCAGATTCGTCATTCCATCCAACTTATATCCAGCCAGCTTATCATTTTCCATCCCTCGTATCATCGACCTTGAAACCCTTACAACGGTTGTGAGAGAGGTGGAATCAAGCTCGCGCCATGGAGATTTGATTCTGAATCCTGGGGCTCAATGGGTCTCTACAATTTTCAACGGGGAATCGGTGACCAGTCGTCTAAATAAGCTTGTTATTCGAAATGGATTCGATGTTGGAGGGATTATGGCGTTCAACGTACCCATTCTTAATTCCCGGTAGAGACGGTATTTGTTGAGTCCCCATTGATTCAACCCGTTCCACGCTACGTACTTGGAAAGCGAAAACAATAACAACAGAATTGTTGATGAATACATTTTGATAAAATATCCCGATCCATAGTAACGGATAAGGTATAAGATCTGAAGCTAGATCTCATAGTGACCTTGCATTGCATTGCATTACGCAGAGGAGGAAAAGTTCAGATTTTGTATCTATCCATCCTGATCGACTTAGAGAAGATGGAACGGGTTACCAGTGCGCGAACCAGGCGTCTTCGTGATTGTGGAGAATTCTGGAGAGTCAGCATTTTCGCCCTCGGATAATGGTTGACTTTCGACATCAGATAGGATCTCCGAAATGGGACACAATCTCACTCGATTCTCCGCCTGAGCTTGGGCGGGTCCCGAATGGACGTGGGGAGTCGAGGCGTGTGGAGTTGAATTTCGGGGCATGGCGGAAGGAATACTGGGACCTGGTTCCTGTGAGATTTGCTCGTTTGATCCCTGTTGCGGTTGGGTTGCACTTTCGACCCTCGTTTCCCGGTGCAGTTGGATTGTACTCTCGACCCTTCTTTCCTGATGCGCTGGAGCAACCGCAGCGTATCTCCTGTTGTAGAATGCTCCCTGCTCCGGACGTATCGTCGTCTTCATCGGGGCTGGGACAAGCCGTCCTCTCATCCTCAGGAGTTTGCCTTCCAAGCTGGCGCTTTGGAATTTGATCATCGCCAGACCATTCAACCAATCATCGCTCTGACTTGGTGCAAGACCACCAGGATTAGACATTCTCGCCCTCCTCGCCCTTTTCGTTATTCTCATTCGATCCGCACATTGCGTCGAGGAACGTTTTCGTGGGGTGCAAATGGAAGAAGTTCGGTTCCACTCCATTGGACTCGTTCGGAATGATGCGGGAAGGTAGGATGGCGGTGCTTCGGGGATTCCTCTTCTGAGGAATTGTTCCTCTGCGTTGGATTTGATGCCATTTGATCTATCCCTTCTCAATCTTGTGCACATGTGTGCTTGTTCCGCGAGATTGTAAATTCTTTGTTCTTGGAAGGAAGGTCCTCTCGTTTGAGCCTCTTCGTATTGGCAGCCACGGCTGCAGTTTGCGGGGTGGGTGCTTCTCATGTTGACGGTGACGATGGTGTGAGGAGATTCGAGATTGAAATTGGATGTGGTTATTGTGTGGTGATATCCACAAATGGTTATGCTGCGTATGTTTGTTTATTACCCGTTGGGGGTTGTTATGAATTACTGGTTTGTGATTGTTATGATTGTGATGAGGTGGAATCGAAGGGAACTCGAGAAGATACGTCGCTGGATGTAGAAGGGAAGTAAGTTACCACCTTTCACCTCCCAATACATATTTAAATAGCTCAACAAACTAAATCCCCCGAACATTAATGCGGAGGATGAAGGAATCATCAAAAGGGGCCCAACCAACGAGTAGATGTCAAGATAAGTGAGTCTGCCTCTTGGGTTGACACCATCACACCCTAGAGGGACTCACTAATCACCCGATCTCGAGTCAGTTGAATACATCGAAGAACGTTAGAGAATTGAAATGTCAAGTTTACTTTCATTTCCTTTTCTTTCCTTTCCTCATAAAGTATCACAAGTCGGTCAAGACGTCGAGAGATCGAGACGCCCATGTGATTTCTTTTTCATTATCGCCTAATTCAGGGGCCACGATCTTGAAGTATGATTGAGAGTGAACTTATATTTTCAAGCTTGAATTTTTTAGTAGAAAGTATATATCTTTACTACTCAAGTAGTACAGATGAAACTTACACTTACACTTACGAGTAGATTTCCCATTATACTCATACCAACATTTACACTAATATTCACATTCATATTCAAACCCATATTTCCATCCCATCAGAAACCCTCAGATCGGATCAGGATGAAAACACACAACATAACATAAAATCATGCTAACAATTGATATCATCTCTCAGACAATGGAGAAATATTCATAAATCCCTAAATCCCAATCCCAAAATGCTAGACAAGATGTTCATATATCAAAAGACAAGGATCAATTAATCTTTACGCATATTCGTCTGTGTGATAAAAACTATAAACCCACGCACTCGTGCCACGAGGATATTTGCTCCGCCATAACCCCCAACGCGCTGGAATTCCTTGTACCGCACTCTATCCATTCCTCATCGCAGAAGTTTAAAACAAAAAGGTATCGTCACAACCGGGTGATCCCACAAGGTTGGTTCCAAACTCCATCATGATTCATAAATGGTAAAATCAGTAGGTGCTCATTTGTGAGCCCTGAACCCAAACGCCGTTACCCAAACAAGAAAAATATGCTCTTCGTCAACTCATCATGTCGCATCGCTCATCACAATACTCTCCAGCCAAATCCCTCATCTCCCATAACCTGGCGGTTTTCTCGCCATGTTAGCCACGGGCGGCGGTCCATCCTCCAAAGGATAAGGTGCTATATTTCCACCCCCAATGGGTCTCCTGTGCATTCCATCTCCAGGCCTCTCGCCATTGATTGGCGTCTTGGGTGGTATAGGTGGTGGGCCCGAAACTCTCCTTGTACTTCTTGGTGGAGGATCTGAGATACGGATATCTGGACGAGGAAATTCATCTAAACTCATGATGGCAATTTTATCCGATCCAGATGCCGTGTGATATTGGAATGGAGTGGGAGAATTGACGGTGAATCTGTCGCCAGGATCGCTCGTTCGGGTGGAAGGGGATGAATGTGGAGATTGATGATCCGAGAATGAATCGGGTGAAAGTGTATCATTCCTGATGGGGCTTGGAAGGGCAATTTCGAGGTTATCGTGATTACCAGACTCATAGCTTGAGCGTGACGGTGGCGTCCATGCGCTCCCTGACAACGGAGTCATTGGAGGGACTTCTGCGGGTAATTCCACGGCCAGAGGATTAGATTCCGGAACGTTGGGTAAACTTTTATAACTCGCTCCTCTATTACCTGTCGATGGCAACCTCATATGACCATTTGCTCTCTGGATTGCTTTGTGAACTTTTGCCAACTTCACAGCTGCTTCGATATTCATTTTCTGAATATCGCTCTTGGCTAGGTATCTTCTGGTACCAGTGCTGATATCTGCCAGGCGATTCCATTCATTCATTCCAAACTCTCCCACACCAATCTCCACATTCAGCCGATAATAATTCTCGATATTGACGCCTCGTTTGCTGAGATGTTCCTTCTTCATGTATTGATGAGTCGCTTCACATCCTTCAATCTTGGATATCAAACGTCTTCGCGCTTCTGCGAATTCTCCCATAAACCCCTCATACCACATGTGTTGATTATGATCGCTTCCTGGAGGTCTCTTTCCCGTTCCTATGCTCACAAATACACCGACATCTCGTCCCGGCCACTCATTGACTGTGGCTTCATCGAGAACAATGGGCGCAGGATTGTATTGACCCGCCCCTTCGTCAATGAAGACCGATTGTCCGACTTGAATGGGTTTGAAAGCGAGCCCCGTGGCTGACGTGGCCCGCCCTGCTTCCCATATCTTACAGTCGTATTCCGGCGAGGGCTCCTTTCGCGAATCGTACGATCGAAGTAAGGCTGGCGCACCACCTTTGGGAGTTCCTTTGTAAGCGGCCGTTACCGCACTACTCCATGTTAGCCATCGGTCTCTTTGTCCCTTGGGGCAAACCTTACGTCTTGGTCCTCTCTGGACGGTTATCATATAATCTCGCATTTGGATTGCCCAACCTCGACGGCAAATACGGCCTGTTTTGATAACTGGCGGGATTCCGATTACTAAAACTTGCGACGCTGGCATTACTGGCGTGCCGCCTTGGCTCCCTACTCGCGGCCGGACTGAGTGGACTCATCAGACCTCCCGGATATCCGGACCCACCCAGAGGGTCCTCTCCATCATTCCCCTCTTTCTCGAACAAAGTGTGTTCTCGCACGCATTCTTTGATCGCCTCCTCCAACTTTGACGCCTTGAATAGAGTCGATCGATATGGGATGCCCGCAATCGTCTTGTCCGTCTCAAAAACCTTCCTCGTCATTCGGACGTAGACTTCTTTACACGTCTCCAAATCCAACCGCAGCCTCCCCAGCATAATCGCGATCA
>NGKF01000005.1:2114451-2151600 GCA_002162555.1 Monilinia aucupariae
GGTTTGGGGATTTGGTCTCGTCGGGGGGCCTTGCCTTCAATCTCGACATAGGTTCGATGCATCAGCTCTTGTATGATGATGAGCATCGAATATCCTCGCACACCACCTCCATCTGTGTGGAAAGGGTTAGTAATTTTGGGGCGACAGGTGAGAGGGGTGGGTGGTTTGGCGTGGACCTACCTAGGGATAATATACGTAGAGGGGGACCCTTTGTGGTATCCTTCCTCTTCATCACACCATTATCAACCATGTTAATGGTCAAGGGAGTTGTTGTGTTGTGTTTGTTGGTGAGGTTGTGGTGATGGCGATGGTGAGGGTGATGGTGAGGGTGAGGGTGATGATGATGACAATGAATGGTTGATTGATTGTTTGATTGATTGAATGAAGCGGGGGATGATGCAGCTGAAGAAGGTAAGTGTAGAGTTGCAAGGTGGCGCAGCGGGTGATGAATTTGGTGATGAATTTCAAGGGTTCTGGATATCTGATCCGGAAGGTAATGTTGCCTCGACTCCTCGATTGATTCCTACTTTGTACTGTACACGGGACATTCCATGAAGATGTGGCGGTGCAAGCCATACTCAGAGTTAACCTTGCCCAACCCTTTAACCCTAAAGATCTGAGACAGATGACATATTCTCGAATCTCGCATCTCGCGGTGCCTGATCCGAAGATCACGTGAGCAAGGCGGAAGTGACGTGAAGTGAGGTAGAGTGAAGTGAATCGGCGAGCCTTGGAACGCACCGACATGCTCGAGTCCTGTACCTGTATCCGAATACCCTCATCTCATCTCATCCCATCCCGCCCCATTCTATCCCAACCATCCCCTTTTGATCCTTGCCATATCATTCATGTATGCTCTCCTCTCCTCTGTGACCCGATCTCATATGGTGCTCCGTCGACTCCAGTAGGTCACGTGTTTCCCCAGACCGAGGCAAGAAGGAAGGAGTCAATCCTCGAGAACCACCCACCAACCCACCAACCTCATCATCATCGCACTCAACCCACGTCCTCGAGTCAGCGCATTCTTACTTTCTCGGCAGTGTTTCCCTTCATCCATATGTCAATCTTTCACACGCATTGCCAAGAAGTTTGGGTCCGAGTCAACACCTCCAACCTCATCGTGAGCGCCAAGTCAAACCTCAAGATGCTTCAGATTTCCACTTCTAGCATGAAATCTATCGGACCATTGGCTTTGGGAGTTTGATCATCCGTCCAAGATATCACTGAATTCATGACTATTGCACTAGTCAGTGAGAGTGACTTCAACGATGATATGTTAAATCAAGGTTGAGCCCCTACCTCCCCATCTCTTTTCTCTCATCTTCTCTTCTCTTCTTTTCTTTTCTTTTCTTTTCTTCTCTTCTCTTCTCTTCTCTTTTCATTTCCTTTCCTTGCTTTCATTCAATTTCTATCATCCTTTCATCTTCTCAGCGCTGGTCGTTTGCTTTAATTTCATCATGCTTTTCTTTCGAGATTTCTTTTTCTATCTATTTTCACTCTTCACTCTTTTCCATTCGGTTCTTGCTCTACCGAAGAAGAATGCTGCGTCGTCTTCAACCGCTACGACCAAGGCAGCCACATCCGGGGGTATAACAACAGCAACAGATGGTTCAATGATTTTAGATAAAACTATTCAGATCAAGTAATGTTGATACCATCCCAAATCGTCTCTGATGGCTAACAATATAGTGGCCTTCCCATTCGTTACAAGATCAGCGCTCCAGCCAACATGTTCACGGCAGCGTCAGGTGTGACGGGTGGTACAGCGACAGCCAATACCACAGGAACAGCCGGTC
The DNA here is from genome assembly GCA_002162555.1 of Monilinia aucupariae. Lineage (NCBI taxonomy): Eukaryota > Fungi > Ascomycota > Leotiomycetes > Helotiales > Sclerotiniaceae > Monilinia > Monilinia aucupariae. Next base: position 2,116,248 of record NGKF01000005.1, read on the forward strand.
TCAACCTTCTTCTCCACGGCGATGGAGGCCAATCCTTCTTTGATTTTCCCAATCAAGCTGTGCAAAATAATCTCATGGGTGTCGTCGTTCTCGCCCCAAACAAAAATATGTTCTGGGGTGGCGGATCCGGTCTCCAACGTACAGATGGCGTCGCACATGCCGCCGCTGTGAATGCGCTCATCCAAACGCAACTCGCCAAAGATGTAGCTTTCGATCCCCAAAACGTATTCTTCACCGGTGTCTCGGGTGGTTCCTTGCTCCTCTCGGGATTCTTCATGCCGGCTTTTGGCGCCCAGTATAAAACTGGCGTCCTCCTTAATTGTGGTGCGCTTACACCTCAAGTCGAAGTGGTGGACGCGAAGACGTTGATGCAGAAGACCAAAATTCATTTCCAGAGCACGAAGGATGAGTTGGCGCTCTTGCAACCGGCCATCCCGGATGCGATTAGGGCGTATGAGAAGTTGGCCATGGGGGCTGATATGTCGGCGGCGCAAATTGGGAAGTTGCAAACGGTGGACAATACGCCGAACGGAGGTGGTCATTGGTATGTTTTTTACCATCTCTTTCTCCCTGCTTGAGATCTAGAAATTCTAAGGGTTGGAGGGACGTGAAATGGAGGGATGCATGCATGTTACATTTCTACATACGTATACTAACACGAGAACATAGCGGTTTCGACAACAAAGGCTTCGTAACCGGAGTTCAGTTGATGGCGACGAATTATGCTAATATTATGGCGGCGAATGCATCGGGTCAGGTCACGGGGATTGGCAACGTTCTGAGGACGGTGGTGGGGAATGAGAAATTAGTTTTTACCAGTTCCACTTGAGGGGTTGGGGATGGGGAGAAGTAAGGAGAGAAAGCGAGAGATTTATATATGACGCTTTTCTAAAGAAAACTTAAAAATGTTATATCATGAATCAATAATATTGGAAAGAAGAAGAAAGAAAATGATGTCGAAACCTTCATCGTACCAAAGCCTCTTTACCACCTGATGATTGAGAAAAGAGAGACACAAACACAAACGCAGGTTGAGGTAAGACCAGGTCGACTATGATGAGTCCTCAATAAATGCCCACATTCCAAAATCTCCCCTTAACAGCCGTCGCCCACCAGCCCACGCGGCCCCTCTCAAAACCCCACACCCATATAAATCATCACCACCACCCAATTCTCCTTTCCTCTTACACCTCTTCTTCCTCCCCAAAAATGAACCAACAACCAAAACGAGAAGCGAAAAAAATATAAAAAAAATAAGAAGTACTAGATGCAACATCCGTGAATCGAACACGAACCTCCACCTAACTGCCACTCTCAAATGAGACGGGATGGAAGGGTGGAATCCTAACCATTGGACCAATGAAGCGGGATTGTGTGTTTGTTTGTTTTGTTTGATGGGTGGGGTGGGAAGTATTGGGGATTTATTGTTTTGAGTGTGGGGATTATTTGGTGCGTGTGTGTGGGGTGGGATGTGGGGATTTATTTGAGTACTACGTGATGGATATTTGTTATTCCTGTAGGTGTGGGATTTTATTGGGGTTGGGTTGGTTTTTATGAGCATGATATGAGTATGAGTATAAGTATGAGTATGTGCATGGGTTGATTATAGGGGATATTTGGATATGGAAGTGGATGTCTCCTCGAGAATAAGATGAATGGATGTTTCATTCAAAGCTTCTTATTGATGATCGGAAGGAATATATTCTCGCAATATTCTTATATACTCGAGTATACTCGTATATAATATTGTTATTTTAGCTTTTAATTATAGTAACGATGTTTATTAGTATAATTACGATAAAATGCATTACATGTGTAAAATGCATTACATGTGTAAAATGCATTACATGTACTCGATCGAGTACTTCTAACTCATTATTTCTAGAGCATAAAGTACTACTACTGTGTAAAGTTATTAGAATACGAGTAAACAAAGGTCTTTCTTAGTATATTTAAAACCAACAATTTCTTTAGAAAAATCGATATAAATATGATCTACTCGTTTAAGTATATACGTTTTCATTGTTGTTTAATTTTTATATACTTACGTTTGCTATATTATATTATTATTTTATTTTTTAAATTCTTGATTATTGTTTTGAAGAGTATATTATTTCATCTTTGGATTTTCTATTTTGTTATATGAATGAAACTTTTCAAATTAATATCTTTTCATTCTCTATTTGTTTAATTCTCTGAGTAGTATTGTAGCACGCGGCTCTCTATACTCGAGTAAGTAGATTGTAATTGTAACGAAGGTCGTAGGCTATTGAGATCAACACTTAGAATTATAAACTACGGAATGAAGACTATAGAGTAAGAGAGTTATATACACAATCGCTTCGCGTAGCGTGCCAACCAGGCGCCATCCGGTTAGCCCTGGAACGGAGTAACGTTAGAGCGTAACACTACCCCCCCCTTTTGTAAAGCTCGCCCCAAGCTCGTAAACGAATGACTTAAGTTGTAAGTTGAAATCTCAAGGTATAACACTAAAAAAACTCCATTCCAATCGAAATTACCAAGCCGATTATATTGTTCGGAATACTACGGAGTGCTGGGCTATTGAACCTTCATTCCTATTCGAAATACTAATCCATTATACCTTACTTTATCAACTATACAAATCTAACTCTACTCAAATGGAATAACAATACTAATAAGGGCCTACCCTAAGAAAAACTCGGTTGCTAAACGTAGTATAAAATCAACAAGCGAAACAAAGAATCGACATACCAAGTATACTACGTGTATATGCAAAGAACGCGATTAGTTGATTATACGAGTTTTTCGGAGAGTATATGGAGAGTGTAAATTGAAATGGATATTTGAGCTGAATTAGGTGATTGCGTGCGATTCAGCTAAAAATCGATCCATCGAATCAAGGAATAGGAACAAGTGAGGGGAAAAGAGAATAAGCAAAATAAACAAGATGTTCGAACTTGAAATATCGTATGATCCAGAGGATGGGAAAACAGAGTGGTACCAATACAATTCGAAGATCCTGTGTATATATTCTTTTCCTTTAAGCTTCTTATTGTATATATTGTAGATTCGAGAGAGAGAGAGTGAGCTGAACAAGGATCGTAGAGATTGAAGAGGTAGTAGTAGGTCGGAAAGTGATTGTAACAACGAGTAAAGAGAGGTGTCGATTAAAATAGAGTGACCATAATTAAAAGAATGCTAAACGGCAAAAAGAGTGTTCTGGTATACATTCCGAATCCTTCAATATTTGAGCAAAGCTGAATGTCGTAAAGTAGGATTCCGTATAGTCGTTAAGTTGGGAGAGCCGCGAAGCGTATTGTTGAGCCGCAGATTGATCGAAAGAATCGAAAATCGAATGATCAAAAGAACATAAATCAAATTGAAGTGTGCGGATTAAAGCTTCTAGGTATCATCGGGGTGATCAAAGAAAGAGCAATATCGTCGAAAAGATTAGCAAATTGAATCGCGAAAGAGAGCGATCTCAAAGTGTAAGCTTGTATTGTGTTGGCAAACGAAAGGCTTGCAGAAAAAAGCTAATCGCGTTAGCGAACGAAAGGAAAAGCCGCAAATGGACTACTTGCACTAACGAACGGAGAGAGTTTTCATTTCGATCGAAGGAATTGAAGAAAAAAAGATAATGCCAATCCAATATATAAAATCCAAAGGTAAAAGCAAGAGCGTATCGCATGTGCAAAAGCGAATGCCTAGATAGGAACATGCGGAGTGTGCGTATGCATGAGCGTATGCTAATAAGTATTCAAATTCTTATTTTGAAGAGTTTATAATAATGTAACGAAGGTCGTAGGCTATTGAGATCAACATTTAGAATTATAAACTACGGAATGAAGACTATAGAGTAAGAGAGTTATATACACAATCGCTTTGCGTAACGTGCCAACCAGGCGCCACCCGGTTAGCCCCGGAACGGAGTAACGTTAGAGCGTAACAGTAATATTCATACTCGAGTAGAAGGTCTACTCTACTCTTAATCGTGTAAAAACATCCTTCTGTCTTTCAATAACCCGATGCCTCTAGCATCACGAGGGTATCATGACACCACTTTCTGAAGAGGTCTGTAGTTCTTCGTTTCAAATTAGTTATTGAGTGTTTCTCTATCCTAAAACACACTCTGCAAGATACTTCTCCGAAACTTATCAACTGTCCATCGAAATTCATTTCAAAAGGCAAAGCAGGAATCGCAGAAAGAGACATCCACATCAGATCGAAAGTCAACTTACATTATACTCACTTCCCTCACTCATTCATCATGATTTCCAAATTCCTCAACTTGTTTTTTCTCCTATTTACTCTTTTCATCATTCCACTCATTGATGCCACTCACGGAACCAAAACTCAATACTCTATAAACCAGACCATTCCTCTCATTTACCCGACGCCCTCCAAATTCTGGCTAGATGGCTCTGAAACATACATACTATCAACTGTTATCCAATCCACCACATATACAGTGGCTTTCCGTAAGCAAATCAACGATCCCAATGTCATTTTGCAAACTATTCATCTGAATTTGCAGGAGCATGTTGTATGTTACCTTCAGATGCCCAGGGATCTTGCAAAAATGATGCGCACTGTATTTCGGCTATTTTAGGAGGAGATAAACCGGCGTCGACTAAAAGTGCATCATCATCGACTTCAGGTGTAAGATCAACATCAAATGCAAATCAAGTGTCGAAATCTACGTCCAATTCAACCGTTCCATCGAACTTGACTTCAGGGGGAAATAACGGATCGAGAACAGTGTTGACTTCAGATGCAATATCCATTACCAATCATCCGTCTTTGTCGTCTTCCAATCATCCATCGAGTCCGACTATCAACAACACAGCCAAGTCAACTTCACTTCCTAGTTTGGGTGAGAGGAGTGTGCAAGCGGACTTTTTAGTAATGATGGTATTCTCTATATTAGGAGTCTTTTTGGGTATGGCTATGATGCTTCTATAAGCGATCGATGATAGGCGAGTTAGGAGGGTTAGATTTAGCGAGATGTTCCGATAGGCTGGTTCATAGTTTCTTCAGTTGAAGGGGAATTACGAAAGTTTATTGTTAGAGTCTGACATCTTGATCACAGGGAATTCATTTTACACGTTGAGATTTTCCACAAAACTGAATATTGGAATGAAGAATGAGATTCTACGTCATTCAAATAACATTGTAATCTTTCTGGCATGACTATCCATGAGTTACTAAGCTCGAGCTTTGGTTATTCATGGTGAATCATACAGAATTGGATGCTTCGATAACTCTAGCTACCGAGTGTTTCCCTTCCTTTTCTTGTGTTACTTTTACCGTCAACGATATAATTCCTATCATCACAAATCAGCACTAGAAATACTCTCAACGCAGTTCATCAACTCGGAGTAGATACTGAAGGGCCGAAGTTCAGCAGCAAAATTCATGCAACACCTCTTTCTTTCGATCGTTTTAATGATTACCATGTTCTTCCCAAGTGTTAATAATTTGATTCCTCTTATCAATCTCATCGCTCTTACATTTGCCAATCCTAATAATGGATCCAGTGAAGCAAACGAAAGCATCACAACAATAATCGTATTATCGACATTCAGCAACTGGCTCACACCTAATATAAGTGCAACATGGAGCGCATCCACTGTTATCGCACAATCAAAATATACTGAAAGCTGCGGTAAGAACGAGAATACTCTGATCTAAGGCTGTTGACAGAAAAGCTTTTAATATTTATGAACAGCCGGGGGTTGTTGCGAGATCGTTGATATCTCTGAGTCCTGCAAATATTTACCTCTCTGTGATAGCGCATACTTTACATCGATCAGATCCGCCGAGATATCACAGTTAACAACCACGAGCGCTGCATCGATACCGAGTCCGGGGAATGGACCGCTACCGACATTGACGTCTACTACGACCATTCGACCCACGCTCACTGTGACGCAGAGACCCACATCAGATCCAACAATCCCGGCATTGACCCTAGGAGGAAAGATATTATCGACGTCGGAGAAGGCCTTGACAATGACAGAGCTGGTGAAATCAACAACGGCTACTGGCGATACACCCACACCGGCTTGCGTTCATGAGTCGTCATCGATCTCAGATCAAGCACTGACATTGACAACAACAACATTGGATTCAAAAAACCAAGCATTGACATCGACGACAATGACATTGACTTCAAATAACCCTAAAGCAACGTCTTCTACCTCCAGCGAGCCAATCTCTTTTACAAGCTTGAGTGAGAGAAGATCGCAAGCAGATCTTTTATTGATAAGGGTTATATTCAGCTTCTGGGTGGTTTCTTTGTTAGATGGCGTGATCAACTCATAGTCTTATAGGGGTACTGTGGTCGCTGCTTTCTTAACTTGAGGAATTTTGGATTTTGAAGCTTACCGTATATCTTAGAACTAGGTGGTTGATGGATGGGTATCTACAGAGGGATATTGTTGGATTCCTAGGAGGTAGAGAGGGATATTGTCGTGGGAAATACAAACACGACCAAAGTGATTGATCGTTATAGTGTAATAGTAAGTAATGAAGCTACCTATACGAAGATTCTCAATACATTGGCCGAACATTAGAATCTTGAAGTCGATTTTGTTTGTGCTAATGGCGAGTGACCATGGATAAATCATCTGTATCTAATTTTATGACCTGCCACTGGGAGCTACAGTGTGCTGCGTATAATCAAGTAATAAGCTCAGGTGAGAGAAGTATGAGGTTGAAATAGAGTTTCTTGTGAGTAGAGATGTCCTCCAAGATGGGGTTTATAGGGGTGATGACATAATTACTGGTTTGGTTGAAAGAGGACCCAGGGGTGGATAGTTAATGGGGAGCAGTTATAATAAGATTCTGACTGGTGAGTGTTTTACAGTAATATAGCATCATTCGTGGCAGAGAAATGGAGGAAAGGGGTGCATCAGTGTATTATTGAACCTTGATTTCCGGTTTTTGAGATGAGAATGTATATATGTCAACCTTGAACAGATGATGTTCTGCATTCTTTGCAGCTCAAAGGTAATTCCCTTACATAATAACATACGATGGCTGATTCCAAGTTGCTTGAGTCCACCAGAGAAAGTCTTAGATGGTGAGTCAATCACAACGAGTTTACGAACTGACTGTAATCGAAATCAGCACTCAGAAATTCACAAAAACTATGTTCCAGCCCTTTTCCACCATTCTTTTGATTTCTTAACACATCCGACAACGTTCCCCATTATCAAATTAAGCCAAGGAAACATCGATCATCACTTGAATTTACAGCATCAGTCTCAGGTCGTATCTACTCCGTCACTTCAAAACTTCAGACTTATCGTTTCGATACACCTGCACGTCAGAAAGATGATACTCCCACTTTCCATCAGTTCCTACCTCCTTCTCGCCATCCTGATCCTGGGCCTCACTGCACCAACCCAAGCAAAGAATAAGACTAAACATCACAATCATCCTTATACTTCGATTACCGTGACTTATACCTCCGCATCTGCTACTGTTACGGGCACAGTTGGTAAGGACCCCAACCGCCTCTAATATATTCCTTTTAAGCTCCGTGGAACTTTACTAATAACCTTTGTAGAAGGCTGCTGTGCACATGTTTTAAACGGCTGTCAGACGAATACGGAAAGATGCTATGGGTATCTTCATCAGGTCAAAGGTTCGGGTTAATAGAATGATGGATGCACATAATTTTCAGTTGGGCATTTCTGCTCTAGTTTGTTTGGCGGCAGTATGGGAATGATTCATCTACACGGCTGGAAAAGCAAACGACGAGGGGAAAATGGGTCATCGGACAACAATCCAAAATTACATCATAGGCGCGTGACTTTCAGTTCATCTTAAATGCGAGCAAGTTTTAGAGATTAAATCGTTCGCTTTTCTGTTAGAGTGCAGATGTGAGATGAAAAGTCGTACCATGTCTACTCGCGAAGAACTTTCTCTTTCCTGGGATTGAAAGGCTCGAGGACTCATATCGGGTGTTCAGGGATATCAGAGGATCATTGCATCGACGACATAAATACGGTGTCATAGTCAAGTTTGACAAAGAGTACGCACTACATCTATAAGATTCCTGTTGTATAAGTTAGGTTTGAGTTTATGATTGTGATTGACATATCTTATGCTCGATTCTTTTGTAATTGTAAGCTATAACCCTAACATCTATTATTTTCTTTGAAAACAAAATGATTAAAAACCAATAACATTTTTTTTAATAACCTAGATTGAATTTCAACAGTATAATATCGAAAAAGAATATATTAATTCAATTAAATAATATGAAGATTTGAAGTGTTTGGGTTGAGTTTCATTGACTTTTGTGATAATTTTGATCTTGATGTATTATATGTACTTTAAAGTTATACTGTAACAATTAATGAATATTTCCCAATTATAAATATCGGAATTAACTGAGTAATTAAAGCCTTATGTATATTTTCAGAATATTGTATACGGAAATAAGGTATGAAAAGAACAACAAAAAGGAAACGGTTTATTGAAGTAGAAAGTAATATAATAACAAAGAACTGAGAGCTAAAACTAGTATTGGGAATACATCTTTTAAAGAAGAGGAAAGAGCAAGATGAACCATCTAGTTATTATAGATATAATTAACAAATAGGGGAAAGTAGAAAATATATAAATCGATAATTAGTTAAAACTATTTTACAAAGAAGCTTGTATAAATACTTTTGATGCTATGCGAGGCTATGTAAGTATATTGTAGTGGTAAAGTGTATATTGTTTAATATGCTAGAAATGGTATATGTGTTCTATTGAGTATATAAAATGGAAACATTTAATTAAATATAGCGCTATATATGATTACAATAGCCTTTTTATAATCGAATTTGATTATTAAAATTATATAAAGAAAAGACTTTTTAAAAAGTGTTTTTAAAGATTTTTTGAAATACTTTTTGATACTAATGATTTTATATTTTTCAAACCTTTATATAAGTTCAAAACGCATTTTGATTGGTTTATTCCAAATCTAAAAATTTATACAATTAAACATTTTATAAAAACAATTATTTTTTCCACTATTTTCGATTTTTTAGTATTATATATTGTCGGAATATGGATCATGTGACCGCAGGTCACGTGACCACCGATGGTCGGACATAGGAGATAGGTAACTGGGATCATGTGACCGAAGGTCACGTGATTATGGGACCATACCACTAGTGCATTGGTACTAATAAAAGGAAGAAACATAAATAAGTTTACCTATACTATAGTTTTACAACCTTCGAATTGTTTTTACTATATTGAATTACAAATATATAAAAAGCAATTTTATTTATATATATATAACCAAAGTTCTTTCTTTGAGTTTATAATTCTTTTAATACTAATTAATATGAATTCACAAATTAAAGAACAAAAATTTCGAATTCAAAAAGTTAACTTTGAAAAGATATAAGCTTTTTTGCGTTAGCAATTGCTTTTGTATATATAGACATAAGAATTACAACTTATCGATCGATTGTATTACGCATTCGATAAGTTATTTGATTTCTATACGCTAACTATAACGATATTATTCATACCTTTAGAATTCAACGATTGAAACATCGCGTTTTTAACGATTTCTATAATATCAATTCAAGCTAAACAAAATTATATAATTCTTTATCTTATACTTTTTACCCTATACTTCTTTACTTTATACTCTACTATAATACACTAATACAATAATATTAATACAATACCTTCAACATATAAACCAATTAACTTTATTATAACTTTATTCAACATTCAAATTCGAAAACATAAACTTCAACACAACATTTACGCATAACCCATAATCGCATTTTATTTTTGATAATATATTCTGATTTAATATCATTGATTCTATCTATAAACCAAATTCTACTCGAAACGGCCGATCGTTAACTTTAAAACTTGAAATCGAAAATCACCACCAAAAACCATTTTATATTTAACTACCCCGCATTTACTCTACAATTCCTTTATATAACAAAACCATTTCTTTACATTTACTTTATTATTTATTTGCATTTTTATATCTTTATACTACAATGTTTATACATTTTTACAAATATAATATAAACAATATAGAAATATTGAAAGTATTATTGGAAAACATAAACGATACACCTCGTTTACATCTTTTGAAAAATAAATTTGTATTATTAAAAGAATTAACAGTTTATAGCGAAATCGATAATCAATTGTTTATCGAATAGCAAAAATTTTACAAAGAAAGGATTGTAATTGATAAATTAATATTTAATAATATTTGCGCATTCGTCAAATACAAATATTATTTTTATCAACGATAAACGAACTTATTAAATAAATATATATTCGAAGATTACAAAGTATCATTTGTAAGATTTTTATCATTTCAATTCGCAAATATCGACGAAAACCTTTTATACTAATTACAAAAGAAATTAAACAAATACAAAGTATAAATAGATTTAGAAACGAATAACAAAATCAAAGTATAAATAACACTATTTGTTGCTTTATAAACAATCAAATATTACAAATGGATAAATAATGAAATCGCATATTGTTATAATACTAATATTCATTTCAAATTACTTTTTATTCTTTAACAACTCTATAAAATAAAAGCTATAGTTGAAAAGAATATAGATTATTCATTATCGAAAAAGATTAAAAAAAAGAAAACAAAAGGATAATGTTCAAAGAAAAAAAAAAAAAAAAATCCATTACCAATCTTATTCCCTTCAAAACCTTCTAGAATATTCTATCCACTAATACCACTAGCTAATGAATAAACATCATTTCCATTCTCTAGATTATCAATAAAAAAATCGAAAAGCAAAGCGATATACAATAAACTTTTCGATATACTAATCAACAAAAATAAATAATACAATACAAATAATATTCAAGGCCAATACTACAAAAACAACGATAATAATCCATTTATTAAGATCCAAAATAACGAATATAAAAATGATCCATTAGAATCAATACCATTTCGATCATCGAATAAAAACAATATACAAAAAACGGAACAAAAAATAGTATTTAGTTTTAACAACCTTAATAGCTCCAATTTTTTCGATTCTAATCCCGAATTCGATTGTTTTAGCCCTTCGAAATATATACCAAAGAAATATACAAAGAAAAAAAGGGTATTACAATCAAAATACAAAAAACAAAAGTGAAAGATTAAAAAAAACAAATCCGATTCAAAATCAAAAAAAAACTATACAAAAAGGATTACAAATAGGAAATAGTACAATTAAAGAAAACCTATAACAAAAAAGAAAAATATTTCGATAAAAACAACGTTTTTGATTATAAATATCGCATTTTCATTTATAAATGTTTTAAAAATAGCATTCTGAATTTATACTTTAATAAAGCATTTGATTTTATACTAACAAGCGATACTAAGGATTTCTATTACGATAATATCAAAATCGAAGAATATAAAACAATAATAAAACTTTAAAAGATAATGAAACGAAACTTCGAAGGATTTCAATATCGACAACATATCATCAACCAATAGAAGGCTATTCGATTTCGCTAATATATCAATAAACATTCAAATCTTTTTATATTAAAAAACTTCCAGAATATAATAAAGGATCTAAAAATATTATTTAAAGGTTTATTATTATCATTGCAAAATGATGAGTACTTTATTATTAAAATTATTATTGTTTGCCAAAACATTAAAGTATACCAAAATATATTTTATATTTTTAGTATTGATTTTACAATACTTTAAGAAAATATTCGAGCTATAATTAATATATAGAATAGTAAACCTTAACTTCAAAAACAATTCTATATTGATTACAAATATTACAATTCAAAAAACAACAATTTATTGTATAAACCTAATCGTTACTTTGCAAAAACATTTGCGAAAACATTTTTTAAACCATAACAAAAGGATAAATTGTGTTATATCTATAAGAAAATAGAATATTGATCCGATAAGTATACAAAGAAAAAAAAGGAATAGACTCGTTAAGAATATCGAAAAAAGTTTAAAGAACCGGATATTATATTTAATTAAGTATACAAAACGTTTATTTTTGAAAAAAAGGAAGAATGCTTTAATAATTACTATAAGGATACGAATATTGAAGAATAGAATGTATTTCTTTCGAAACGATACCCGAATACGGAATAATATATCGCCAAAAAAGAAAAAGAAGAATATAAGGAAAATATACAAATCTAGATTAGTTTTTTTGATTTTATCGATAACGAAAAGATTACAATAAATCTATTCAACAAATCCGCGGTATATGTAATCATAAAACTGGAGATAATAAAACAAAAACTATCGTACAGATACGATAATACAAAGTTTTAGGGAATAATGATTAATATAAACGTTGTATAATGATCTACAATCGGATATAATTAATACTAAGCATTCAAATCATTTGTTGAAGATATTCTATTCAACAAAGCGATAACAGGAATTGCAAAGATTGTTTTCGGAATAAATGCGGCAAGTTCCATCGGATTTATTAAAATCGAATTGCCAATAAGAAACGTACAATTTTATATTTTCCATTCCGAAATATCTTTTTTACTTTTAATCATCGATATAAATCGATTTAAAGCGTATTATAATAATATTATCGATATACTTATATTATCAATAGGAAACTTTCCAATGGTTAAGAAGTATAAACATTTTATACTATTATAGCATATCGATATTCGATAATTCATTTAAAAATCGATCGATATTAATGAATACTATTTTATAAAAATAGAACTCCGAAGACTTTATCGAAGATTCGGCTATTTTGCGGTATATAGATTTTATCGAGTATTATAACGAGTAAAGTATAATAACATTTTACAAAAGAATATTGATAAACTAACAAAGTTCTATAAATATTATTAGAAATATAAAAAATCATTTAATAGATTTAAATTCAATCTTTGCAACAATGTTTGATTTAATCAATTTATTATTATTGATGTTATATATATTAATTCGAAACCAATTCTTTATATTATCGATGAGGCAATACGATTCCAAGCAATACAATAAATAACCGAAATGACTTCGAAATATATATGAGATAGATTAAAACAATGTTGAATAGATATATATATGGGATCTTTAAATCAAATTGTTTATAATATTAGTAATAACTTTATTAATAAGGAATTTATTAACAATGCAACGATACTAATCATTATTACAAAAGCAATTCCGATTAAAGTATATTAGTTAATCGGAATAATTGAACGATATTATTTTCTATTCCGATAAGTTTATAATATTATATATGCGGAAATATAAGGATTTGGTTTTACAAAGAATATAAGATTACAAATGGCTATAAAAGCAATCAACGATTTTGTAGAATTCAACAAATTAGTATCCATATTTTTAGTATTCGGCATATATCTAAGAATAACCGACTTCAATTTAATACTTATTGTTGTATAATAATCGTTAGTATTTAAAAAGATAATAACGGAAATTACAAAGATATATGTTTAACAACAAGTTTCCGAAGCTTTGAAAGTACAAAATGGATCTAATACTATTTCGGTATATGATTTTTTACTAAACTCCGATGTATTAGTATAAAGAGAAGATTATTATAGTATTAGTAAATGGATTGAATCGTATAAACTCATTTCGATTAAGAACGAAATATGTATAATCAAAATGTTTAATGAACTTAAACAATTTAAATCTATAATAATTAAACTATTCTATTATACGGAACTATAAATAATAATTCCATTAATAAGATAAATGTTACGGGATATGGCTATCCCTGGTGTTATTTCTATACTTCTAGTACATTCCTTACTCCTTTTACTTATCTGTATTTAAGTATACTAGCCCCATCACAATAAAGGCTACGTATCCTTTACCAAAGTAATACTTCTACCGAAGCATTATTATTGCCTTATATCACATTTATATATAGATCTCTAATTATTAAAGTTTGAGGTCAAATTAATCAAACTTTTCTCTATTATATGAATCTAGTTCCCACTATTTACACTATTAAACCATACTTTTGTATTGTCTTTCGATTCCTATTACCGTGATTTATATCATACTATCGCATGATAATAAACCTAAAATGTTATTAATGCAATACCACTTTTGGTATCGAAAAACTATATTATAAATAAGTTATTCTTTTCAATATATGGTTCAACTTTTTTCATCGAATTATGGCAAAAGGAGATTAATAGATTAATAGAAAATAGTATATTCGAATTGGTTTGTTTTGATTCTATTCTATTCGAAACAAAAGTTTTTAATTTCAAATTTGTTAATGGAATAAAAAATGAAGATATTAATCGAGTTTTCAATAAATTATAATTAGTTGTTCAAATTTTCAAGGATTAGAACAAGAATATAGTATTAACCTAATTATCTATTATTTAATAAGTTAATCAACAAATTATTTTTAATACTATAATTATTCTTTACGTTTAAAATAAGAATATCAAAATGTTCATCCGGGATATTATATAAATATATATATAATCGATTTCGGATTTGGTTTGTAAGTTTTATATTCGATTATTAGTCGAATTGAATGTATTAAAAGGATTCCTACTTTAAATAATACAACCTTTTTATAATATTCCGGAAACTGGAAATTATTAGTTTAGTATTTACTATAAATATTATATTAATGCTTTTGGAATAATTTAATCAATATACAACCTATGTTTATTGTATATAATAGTAAAGGATTTAGTATTTGCTATTATTAGATTTCAAACAAATGATACATTTATTGTTTGTAATAAACAATTCGCTATTCAAAAACAAAATCAATTCCAAAAAATAGAATTTATAGTTAAAGATAGAAAGGAACTTATTGTTAATAATTTATTCAAATTCAAATTCAATGACGATACAATTACATTTAATAAAAACAAAAGTATTTATTTTAATTAAGAAAAACAATATCAAAATTTTCAATTGATTCAGATTTAGCTAAAGGATATGCCCGGAATACAAAGGAAACTTAGAAAGATTATTGCTTTAAAGGATTAATACATTACACAATGTATACGAGAAGTATATATTGTTACTATAAATTAATTCGAAATATCTTTCAATTTATTTTTTGTTGCTTAAATAATTAATTCGAATAAAGATAATGCGGATTTTTTTAATAAATATATTTAATAACAAATGAACAATAAGATAAAAGGTTTAAGATATGTAGTATTAGATCCGAATTCGTTGAAGTTAGTAGTATTTATTAATGCGTTCTTTGTTAATAATAAGGATTTCTCTTTATAGATCGGATATATCATTATATTAATAAACAAATACAATAAAACAAACTTAATCTATTAATCCTCGGTTAAATACAAAAAAGTTACAAAAAATGTATTAGTATCAAAATTATACGCAATGTTATTAAGATTCGATATTAATGCCACAATTAAAAATACTATTAATGAGATCTTTACCAATCAGAAGATTCCATTTACAATTTGCACGGATTCCAAATCATTTTATTAATACTTTACGAAACTTGGAACAATATAGGAAAAGAAATTGATAATCGATATAATGGTATTTCGATAATTGTATAAACGTAAAGAGATTGTAAAGATTAAATAGATCAATAGAGAATTAAACCCAGCAAATGCTATAACCAAATCAAAAGCCTATCAAACTTTGAAGGATTTCGTCGATAACAATATAATCAATATCAAAGTGATGGAATAGATGGAAAAAGGAATAGGGAAGAAGAAGATTTCTTTATAAAGGGAAAAGTGATTTTTAAGGAGTTATTTGTTTTGTTTCTTTTTGAAAATTGTTATTACGGATATGATTCAGTTACTTTTTTAAAGAGTTGTTAATGTCGAAATATGAATTATATAATCAAGGATTATGTGATCGCAAATCATATAACTATCGATAATCGGATATAGGAAATAGATAACTGGAATTATATGATCGAAAGTTACGTAATTATGGGACCGTATTATTAATATATCGGCACTAATGAAAAAAAGGAACATAAATAGGTTTATTTGTACTATAGTCTTACAACCTTTGAGCCGTTTTTACTATACTGAATTACAAGTATATGAAAAGCAATTCCATTCACGTACACGTAACCGAAGTCCTTCCTTTGAGTTCATAGTTCTTTCAACATATATATATCCCAAAACTTGATTAATTTTTACGGCGATGATTTATTATTATTGCAATGTTTATATTTTCTTTTAGAAGTTCAATATTTTATAATTATACTATATCGCGATATAAAAGCTTTTTTAATATTTTTCGAAATCAAAACCAAGCTTTTTATTATAAATCAAAAATCCAGAATAAATTAATTGTTTTGTAAGGATATCAACTCTTTATTTAAAGCTAAAGATCTATACTAATTGAAGTTTTTTCTTTTCAACTATATTCTTTCGTATAAAATACTATTATATATCAATATATTTAGTTTTACTAGAAAACTTGTTTTCCTACATCTAATTAATACCGTTTTTGTTATTGCAATACAGTGTAGATATAAATAGCTTTAAAAAAATTCGTTCTCCTAGATCAACAACAAGCTTTTTGAATTATACAACTTCTATTGCACCTTTATTTGCGATTATAATTTTAATTTCTATTATACAAAATGCTATAAATTTTTGCTTATTTAAAAACTATATTATTGCACTTTTATATCGAATAATAATTATTTTTTGTATCGATTTTCGATCCGCCTTTGAACTCTATATAGTATTTGTAAAAATATTGTAAGAATATAACAAATACCGTAATCGATTCGAATAAGTTATATCAATATCGATTGTATTATTAAAGAATTCTAGAAAATGATTTATAAGAATTAAATACTCTTTTTCAAAAGCATACATTACTTTTGCAAATTAACCAATTAAAAATACGAAATCATTTTTCGTTTTGTTTATCAAATAAATTCTTAATTTAACAATTTATAAATAAAAAGTTTTATTACTTTCGTTAAATAGTTTTATTGTTATAACTGGTTTTAATATAATACTAATAGAAAAAAAAAGATTTCGAAATATTGAATTGTAAATTTTGAACTATTCTAAAAGTTTTTTGATGTAAACTCTTTAATATATTTTGAAAGATCTTTAAGCTTTATTTCACTCAATTTAGATTTTTAAAAAGATTTGTATTAATTCAAGATTTTTACATTTTTATTTTTGATTTATAATTTTTTTGATTATATTAACCACAGATTGTAATCCCAATATTAGCAAATTATTCATATAAAATAAAATATATACTTTTTTTCTAATAAACAAATTGAAATCTATTATTAAAGCTTGTAAATCTATACTTTTAAAAAATAATTTAATTATTTGTTATTATACTCTCGAAACTTATTTTAATTTGTAAAATAATTTCTTAAATTTAAAATAATTGTTAATAGAATTTAAAGCAAATACTTTTCCAAAGAATTATAAAATCTTTATTAGGATTTCAATATTGATCAATTCCTCATTTAGGAATACTATATTAATATTTATATTATCAATTTCTAGGCTTTTTTTTGTTACTTTAATTAAAAAAATTTGTAATATAAAATATTTTGTAATTTTTATAAATATTTTTGTAAAATCGATTTTATATTTTTATAGGAATCTTTTAATTATTAATTTAACTTTTCTTTTTTTTAATTTACCATTTTGATTAAATTTGTTTTGTAGAATTTATTTAAACTTTAAAAGTCTTTTTTTTTTGAAAAAGTATTATTAATCATTTTAAAAATATTATTGTTTTTCAAACTAATCAACTTTGTTTTGATTGTTTTTATTCATACTTTAAAGTTCGAATTTAAAGCATCCTCCAAATTGATAATTTTAATATTAACATTTGTATACAAATATACTACATTAGATTCCTATTGTACCTTTTTTTCATTCTCTATAATTTCTTTGATTCCAATTTATACTTGTAAGCTACAAACTATAACTATTATAGAAAAAGCTTTTTTTAAACAAAGATTCTATATAAAATTATTTTTGTTTAAATCTATAAAAAAGTTTAACTTTTTGTTGTTATAATTTAAACCTATAAAAACTTTTAATTGTTTTAATTTAATATTTCAATTTATAAAAACTTTTAATTGCTTTATATTAACATTTAAATTTATAAAAACTTTTGTTTGTTTTGTATTAATATAAATCCTTTTTTGATTTCGTTAACTTTTTGTAAATTAATTTTCTATTTGATTCGCTTTCTTTTTCGATTTTGTCGAAATTTCTTTATAATTTAATATATTTAAATCGTTTTTCAATAAGAATCTATATTCATTAAAATCAATATTTACTATTTTTATTGTTTTTAAAGTAAAAAGATTAAAAAGTTTTTAAATTTGATTTTTTTTTATATTAATAAAAAAGTATTCTCTTTTTAACACTTTTGATTCAAACTTTTTTATAGTTTGCTTTGATTATTAAAGATTACAAGCAAATATTGTATATCCGAATATTTTTAGTTTTTGTAAATTTGATTAACGATTATTGTAAACTTTAAAAAGCATTATAGTTTTCGAAAGTATTTTAGCTTCTTTAAAAAGCAATGTTTTCATAGAAAACCGATTCTTCAAATAAACAATATACAATATAATAATTTCCTATTGAATCGAAAGCATTCTTAACTTTGCTAAAAAACTTTTTGATATAATATTTATATTCTATATTTTCTTTTTAATAATATTGTTTATAATATACTTTCTTAAAGAAAAGGATTCAAATTGTATATCTCTTTTCAAAATCTTTATTTGGAAAACGATTCCAAACTTTTCTTTATCGTTATTGATATATATTATAACGATTTTGCTATTAAACTTTATTTCGATTAATTTGAACAAAACCAAAAGTATTAGTATAATTGTAACCACGGATTTATTAAAAGTATATTTGATCCATATAAGCTTTATAGCGTTATCTACAATTATTATAAAGTATTTGTTGTTTAAAAAGAATATCTTTTGAATTCTACAAAAATTATAATAAAAACAATATAAAATCGTAAATGTTCTAATAATTGTATATTTATTAAAATACTTTTTTATTTTTTTTATTAAGCAAAGTAAATATATTGATCTTTTTATCAATTTTTGTTTTTTTAATAATTTTAAATTTGTATACGCTTTTGAAAACTTCCAAAGTTGATTGTAATTGAAATAACCAAATCGATGATATATTAAATTGAATATAAATTTGTAAAGATCAATATTATTTATAACAATAAACTTTTCAAATATAAAATTAGCAAATTATAATATAAAATCTTACATAATATAACAATCAAATATTTTCTTTGCTGCAAATTTCAATTAACTAAACTTTTAACAAAACATTGATTCTTTTTCGAAAATTATTTTGCATTTATTTTTGATAAAAAGATTAATAAAAATCAATTATATTGTTTTAAATTTCTTTATATACTATATATCGAAAAATATAAATCTATTAATTTGTATATTTCTGTATATTATTATTGTAGTGGTAAAGTATATATTATTTAATATACTAGAAATGGTATATGTGTTTTATTGAGTATATAAAGTGGAGATACTTAATTAGATATAATGCTATACATAATTACAATAGCTTTTTTATAATCGAATTCGATTATTAAAATTATATAAAAAAAAAGCCTTTTAAAAAGCGTTTTTGAAAACCTTTTGAAATGCTTTTTAATATTAATGATTTTGTATCTCCCAAACTTTTATATAAGCCCAAAACGCATTTTGATTAGTTTATTCCAAACCTAAAAATCTATACAATTGAACATTTTGTAGAAACAATTACTTCTTTCATTATTTTCGATTTCCTAGCGTTATATATATATCCCAAAGCTTTATTAATTCTCGTAACGATAATCTATTATTATTGCAATATATATATTTTCTTTTCAAAACATTATTTCTAAAATCTATAGATATAGATTAATCTATAAATCAATTCATTTCGATCATATATATATATCGGCACAAAAATAATATCAACGACGACGATATATCACGATACAGCGCCGCATAACATAAGATACACGTACGAAGGAGACATAAAGCGCTTTTTCAAACCATTATAACGGAAACGGGCTTCACTACACCAGTAAAGGGATCGCGAATGGTTAACAACGATCATACACAGCAACGAAACCCTCTCTCGCCCACCCCTCTCCAAAATCGAATTGAAAAAAGACCTAAGAACACAGCGCCTCCCCTTATCGTACCTGGAGGGCTTCAACAATCGATAACCCTTCAAAGAGTCAATAGGTTTCTACAAAAAACCAAACAACAAATAGCAACTCGCTGTAAGTATACAACCGCATTCGTTAACTCTTTAGAAAGAATCGTTAAAACCTTTATTAAGGAAGAAATGCATATTATTACACCAATCCAAAAAACAATCCTAATATGCATTGTAAACGCTTTTGTAACGAGCATAACCATAAACCCAAAAATCTTTAAAATACAAAAAGGTATAACAATAACTGAAACGCTTATAACGTAAACAAGAATTGTAAAAACCCTTAAAACTAGCAAACTACCAACCGCTCTTCAAAGCGAAGCCTTTAAAGCAAACTTTGCAAAAAAAAACGTTGCCAAAACAACAAAAGTAAATAAACGCATTTTTACTAAATGCATCCCCTTCGCAAGCCTATATTGCAATAACCCTTTTTTAATCCAAAAGAACCTAGTTAAAGCTATCCCGGGTATCAAAGACAAAGATATCCCGGAGATGGTAGAATGCAAATCGGGCTAAGTACTATACCCTAAATCCCTAAAGATAAAAAACGCTTTAATGAAGGATATTCACAAATCAAAAATTTACGAAATCATTAAAGCTATACGTTTCGATCTCCCAAAAATATAGCATAACCATCGTATACGTTTAATATTAAATACTTTGTTTAGCGCAATCGACGGATAGGTCGAAGTTATCAAAAAGATAGTAGAGAAAGAAGCCTGGATCCAAATCGATATTACCCTGGTAAAATGCTTCAAAAGCTTCGAAAACAATGCAAAGAACGTTTAAATAATTAGTTTTATTATTCCAACCGCTCCTTTTCGCTTATTTGGAGCTATTCCCTTTTTCATCTTTTTACCCCCCCGCAGCCAAATGGAACTTCACAAACAAAGTTGCTAAACTTATTGCAATATCTACTATTGCATAAAACCTATACAATGCAACAATTGTAGTATTGCAAAAGTTAAGTATTAAGGATTAATATACAAACTATACTCAGCGTTTGTGAAATGTAACGGATGTTATAGTTTGTTTCTAGTAGAATATAAAAGCTGCCCGCTAACACTTTGTAGCATAATCGGAGATAAACCATAGTGCAATTTGATTAAAGCTTAAATGGAATTGATTTGCAAAAACAATTAAGCGATTCAGAAAATGTATGCCCCAGGGATAGCTATAAGCATTATGCAAATAGTATATACGTTCCAAGCAAAAGCTCAAAACTTTTAAATGTTGCAAAGCATGCAAAGCTTTATACAACTAAGCGTTGCTTGAACCCTAGCACCCATCCGCATCGAGATTTAGATACCAACGATTCCAAAAGAAACAAACAATAATGCTAAACGTACAACAAATGTAGCGATATTACAAAATAGAGCATCGAAACGCTTTAAAGCAACCCCGGGTCAAATAAACTTAAGGCTTTTGTTACAAAACAGCGTGCGCAGGGCTTGTGTTGAAGATGCAATGGATACTAACAATAACAATACCGCAATAACCATGCAATTGATTAAAGCTATCGATCCTTTTAATAAGTAAAAGCTCGAATCGGCGTAACAACAAAGACTGCAAGGATAATTCAATTCCATATATAACAATGGTATAAACGAACGTAAAAAAGGGAGCAGGGGCATATAATGTTTTGTTTCAACTCGTATACAAAAGCAAAGCGGACGTAGTTTATATTCAAGAACCCTGGAGTTTACCAGGCACCAAAATATAGAATCATTTGGTATACGAATACTACACTCTTTACAATTTGTAGGAATCGGAAAAGGCAATCGAAAGGGAAACCAAACAACTAAGGATTATATCATATATATAGCAAAAAGCCGCGATACAAATGCAACAATAGCGTAGAATGCTATAGGGATGTAGTATAGTTTAAGGTAAACAATTACTATGTAGTTAATATCTATCGTAAACCTAATACTACAGCAATAATATATTACATAACAAGTATCACCCTAACGCTTTGCATATTGATTAAAGGGAACTTCAACGCGAAACATAATATTTACGAACTAAAAGTGTTATCAACTACTTAAAGAGCTTCGCTTATTAATTAGTTACAGGATATTAGTATAAACTTCATTAACGAGGTAGATATATTTATTTATCGCGTAGAGTATATAATTGATTTTACCTTTTTCAATATACTTTTCGCAAAAACGATAATGCGCCGGGATATAGATTGCGGATTGGATCACTATATATAGGTTATTACTATTCCAGAACAAAGTATAGCATTTAACAAACGCATTGGATATAAGGTTATCGAAAGCGATTTATATATATTTGCTAGTCTGATAAAAAGCGGAATATATTAGCTACCGAAAATCGGAAATATCGCCACGAATATCAAGCTGGAAATAATTGCGAAACAATTTATTAATTTATTCCAATAATCGATACAGATCGCAAAGCGTTCAACGAACAATCGGGCATAATTAACGTTTTGGTGGATCAACAAAAGTGCAACGACGTATAGCTTATACAAATGCTTTAACAAAACTTTTAAGGATAGGAAACAAATGCTTATTGTAATATATAAGGCGAAAAGAGAATATTGAAGAAAAATAATTAATAATGCATTGGATAATATAAATCTGTATAAAGTAGTAGGCTAATATAAAACGGCCTTTTCCTTTAAGGCCCCATTGTTTATAATTAACGATTAATCGATTAAAGGCACAAAGGAGAAAATATAAACTTTACTGAACAAAGTATTATACAGATACAATAGCATTAACGATTTAGAAACAAATTCGATATTAGAAAATCATATCTCCACTTTCCTTTAGAATATTATTGTATCCTTTAAGAAAGTAAAACAAAACACTATCGAGGTTTCAAATACTTCGCCAAAAACTAACGGGATTACAATTAGACTTTTGAAAGCTTGCTGGGATAACGTTAAAGAATATTTACATAATCTTTTCGAATACTATCTCAAAAAAAGCTATTTTCCTAAAATCTGGCGATTAACCAAAATAATAATATTATTCAAAATCGATAAGAAAGATAAAAGCTCTATACGCTTTTGGCGTTCAATAGCTTTACTATCTTATATAAACAAAAGTTTGGAACAAACCATTGCGAAACGGATAGTATGGATGTTGTTAATATATAATACGTTAAATTTTTAGTATTGCGGAGCGTTGTTTAAACAATCGGCTATAAATCTAGTTATAGTATTCGTATACAATGTGAAATGCGTTTTTGCTAAAAAACGGAAGGTTACGCTGGTTACAATGAACATTCAAAGCGTATTCGATACATTGCTACCCCGGCGATTACTAAAAAGGATATAAGATCAAAGCTAGTTTATAACTCTTTTGAAAATAGTTCGATTGTTTTTATAGGATCGCAAAATGATAGTTAAACTAGAAAACGTGTATATAGACGAATCGCGGGTATAATGCAACATCCTTCAAAACTTATCCTTATCTCCAATGCTTTATATGCTTTATTTAACGAAACTTCTAAATTAGGACTAAACTTTTCGCTTTGGGTACACAAACGATATTGCGTTTTATAGAGTAAACAATACATTGGAAAAAAATATTACAGCAATTACGCAAAATATGCAAAAAATCGAAGCATAGGGATAAACTAATAAAATCGCCTTTACATCAGAAAAATTGGAGATGATACATTTTATTCGTAAACGTTATATATACGCTTCGGAAATCGTTATCTCCCCTACACTAACCATATAGCTCATAATAAGCGTATTAAACGATATAAAGCAATCAACGTTAAAATAGCTAAAAGTATAGTTTGATCGCAAGTTTACGTTTAAAAAGCATATTACGGAACAAATGGAAAAAGCATAGAAAATAGTATTGCATATTAAGTATTTTGTTAATACACAATATAAGCCCTTTACAATCTCCCTACAAAAAACCATGATTATATACATTCTGCCTTCGTTACTATACAAAGCAAAAGCGTAGTACCCGAAACGAACAAGATTGAACATAAGCAATGATCATTTACAAAGTACTACAATAAGCACCCGTATAGGGTCATATATAACGAAAGCGAACAAAATGATTAATATAGTAATAAAGAGCGTATTACCAATTTGGAGGATTACGCCTATAATAGTTAGTTTATACAATGCGGGCCTTCCGCTTTGCAAAATAGCTTTAGAACATATTCGTATTAATATAGCTTTTCGATTTAAAAGGCTGAATGTACGCCACTCGTTTACTATACGCTTAGTCGCATCAAAGCATTATATGTAACATGGTACAAGGCTATGAATAGCGAACCGGCTACTTCCAAAAACGCTTTATTCAATTTTTTTTCCTCCGTATTATACCCCCGGGTATAAAACGAACTCTACAAAAAGGATAGATAAGGAAACAATAACGAAAAGCTTTATTGATTAATAGAACGTTTTACTCTTTAGTACAATTATTATCTTTTCCGATAGATTTGAGTTATACAATAACGCAAGCAAATACGTAGGTTACGGTTATATAATCTATCAAGGATAAGATTTTGTTGCTATCGGCAAAAATGCGATTAATACACTTTCGCACGTTTTCGATACAAAAGCGATAAGCGTTTTGAAAAGGTTACAAAAAGCGTTAATGTTGTTAATTATTATGAATATATAAAGATAGTTTTGTATTGATAGCATTTCGATGATATAATACAAATATACAAATGCTTTGGATACTTTATAATAAGCATTTCTAGAAAGCTATAGATTTATCAATTAATACACGGTTAAGATACAATAGTCTTTCAAGCATCAAAAGATTATCGATAACAAAGCAATGGATAAACTAACAAATACAAACGCGAAAAGCGATATAGTAGATCTAGGGTTTATCGCGCAACCAACGATTAGCGGGATAGGCTTGATAGTATAAAGTTTAATCCGCAATGTAACGAATAGTTGGTAGAGCAAAAACAAATTTATATTAGCGAAAGGATATTACAAGTAGCAATTAGATTATGCATTTAAAAAGTTTATAGAGTTTAAATTTGCTAAATCAATATTGTATAGACTATTAGCGCTATAGTTTAAGTATAGCGACTTCGAAGCTTATTACAAACGCTTCAAATACAAAGACGCAAAAACCTATTGTTTATACAATAAAACTAAAACCTTTAAATACTTCGTTTTTTGCAAAATCTTTATTAGAAG
This sequence comes from Monilinia aucupariae, assembly GCA_002162555.1. Taxonomy (NCBI): domain Eukaryota; kingdom Fungi; phylum Ascomycota; class Leotiomycetes; order Helotiales; family Sclerotiniaceae; genus Monilinia; species Monilinia aucupariae. The sequence goes on from NGKF01000005.1 coordinate 2,141,635, forward strand.
GTTTTATTTGTGGTTGTTTAAACCTACTTGCTCATTAACGATTGCTTAGGAAAAGCACAACTATATACAACAACTTTTTGCTTTCCTAAAAGAGTTTAAGCGTTTTGTTGCGATAATACAATATTTCATATTTTGCAATCGAAAGTTTAGCGGCACCCCGGATAGCACTTAACGCAACGTTTTATTCGACCTTTTTTTTACCCTCCCCCCCCCTCTTTATCTTCTACTTCATTTTGGGGCTTAATCTAAAGCGCGATTTATAAAGTGCAATACAATACTTTATACAACGATACAAAGGCTGCAATTTAACGTAATAATTGCCTTTTTAGCGTTCTTTACTAATACGATTGCCATACAGCCCGATATCCATTCTCTTTGAGTATAACAAGCAAAGGCTAACCCTTTCGATGCAGAACGCTCTCTTAAACGGCGGAAAAAGGTTGCTCAATAGAGCTAGAGTTGTAAGAGACCGCCGGGAGAAGGCGGCCTTAACGCTTCAACCTAGCGATGTCGTACGATACGTATCTAAATGGTGAGCTCCTGGGCCTACGATCCATTAGTATATCACCCGTCTCTAGTACCCTCCGGGAGATCAAGAGCCTAGCTAGCTTATATAGACATTAAATATAATAAATAAATAAATAAATAAATATATTTTCTTTTAAAAGTTTAATACTTTACAACTATATTATATCGCAATATAAAAGTTTTTTTCATACTTTTCGAAATCAAAACTAAACCCTTTATTATAAATCAAAAATTCAAGGTAGATTAATTATTTTGTAAAAATATCAATTCTTTATTTAAAGCTAAAGATTTATACTACTTGAAGCCTTTTCTTTTCAATTATATTCTTTCATATAAAATATTACTATATACTAATATATTTAGTTTTGCTATAGAATTTGTTTTTTTGTATTTAATCAATATTGCTTTTATTATCGCAATATAATATAAATATAAATGATTTTGAAAAAATTCGTTTTTTTAAATCAACAATTAGCTTTTTAAACTATACAACTTTTTTTACATTCTTATTTACAATTATAATCTTAACTTTTATTATATAAAATGCTACAGATTTTTGTTTATTTGAAGATTATATTATTGCACCTTCATATCGAATAACAACCACTCTGTCATGCCAAAATGACGCGCCATATCAACGTATGGCTAATTTGAGTATATATATTAGTATATGTACACAGCGGTATAACACCTAACAGTTTACTCGTAACACACCCTCAAGATTGCTATATTTCGATAGAATCTAATAATCTTCATTTTTTACTAGTTTGAAAAGATCGATATAGCGGGAAAGTAGAATTGCACAATTGATTTAAAGTGGAGTAGTCCATACTATGTGGAGCTTCAAGTAGGGTTTAGTGGATCGAATCTCATTCGTAAGCTAATGCAGCTGATCCATTAATAAAAATGCTGAAATGGATTCCTCAAAAATCCTTGAAAAAATGAGCAAACTCAAGTCGAGTATTATACCAGTGCACTAACCGGGCTTATAACTGTCATGCCAAAATGATGCGCCATATCAACGTATGGCTAATTTGGGTATATATACTAGTATATGTACACAGCGGTATAACACCTAACAGTTTACTCGTGACACACTCTTTATATCGATTTTCGATCCGCTTCTAAGCTCCACATAGCATTTATAAAAATATTATAGAAATATAACAAATATTATAATTAATTCGAATAAGTTATACCAATATCGATTATACTATCAAAGAATTCTAAGAAATGATTTGCAAAGATTAAATATTCTTTTTTCAAAGCATACATCACTTTTGCAAACTAATCAATTGGAAACGCAAAATCGCTTTTTGTTTTGTTTATCAAATAAATCTCTAATCCAATAATTTGTAAATATAAAACTTTATTGTTTTCGTTAAATAACTTTGCTATTGTAATTGGTTTTAATATAATATTAATAAAGAAAAAAAGATTCCGAAATATTGAATTATAAATTTTGAATTGTTTCAAAAGTTTTTTGATATACACTCTTTAATATATTTTGAAAGATCTTTAAGCTTTGTTCCACTCGATTTGAATTTCTAAAAAGATTTGTATTAATTCAAAATCTTTATATTTCTATTTTTGATTTATGATCTTTTTGATTGTATTAACCATAAATCGTAATCTCAATATTAACAAATTATTTATACAAAGTAAAATATATATTTCTTTTTCAATAAACAAATTAGGATTTACTATTGAAGCTTATAAATCTATATTTTTAAAGAACAATTTAACCACTTACTATTATACTTTCGAAGTTTATTTTAACCCATAAAATGATTTTTTAAGTTTGAAATAGTTATTAATAAAGTTTAAAACAAATATTTTTTCAAAAAATTGTAGAATCTTTATAAAGATTTTAATATTAATTAATTTTTTATTCAAAAACGCTATATCGATATTTATATTATCAATTTCTAGATCCTCTTCCGTTGCTTTGGCTAGAAAAGTTTGTAACGTAAAGTATCTTATAATTCCTGTAAATGTTTTTATAAAATCGATTTCATACTTTTGCAAAAATTGTTTAATCATTAATCTAACTTTTCTTTTTTCTAACTTACCATTTTGATCACGTTTATTCCATAGAATCTAATTAAACTTTAAAAGTCTTTTCTTTTTCGAAAAAGTATTATTAATCATTTCAAAAGTATTATTGTTTTTCAAATTAATTAATTTTGTTTTAATTGCTTCTATTTATACTTCAAAATTCGAATTTAAAGTATTCTTCAAATCGATAGTTTTAATATTAGCATTTGTATACAAATATACTATATCAAATTCTATTATTTATTTATTTATTTATTATGTTTAACGTCTATGTAAGCTAGCTAAGCTCTTGACCTCCCGAAGAGTACTAGAGACGAATAATACATTAATAAGTTGTAAACCCAAGAGCTCACCACTTAAATATGTATTATACAACATCGCTAAGTTAAAGCATTAAGACTATTTTCTTTCAACAGTCTTTTACAATTCTAATTTTGTTGAACAGCTTTTTTCCGCCGTTTAAAAAAGTGTTTTGCATTAAAGAGATTAGTCTTTGCTTATTATACTCAAAAAGAATGGGTATTAGACTGTATAGCAATTACATTGGTAAAAAACATTAAAAAGACAATTGTTATATTAGGTTGTAGTTTTTATATCGTTATATAAAATATTATACCGCGCTTTATAAATCGCGCTTTAGATTAAGCTTTGAAATAAAGCAAAGAATAAAAAGGGGGGGGGGAAAGTAAAAAAAAGGGTTGAATAAAGCGTTGCATTGAATGCTATCCAGGGTGCCGCTAGGCTTTTGGTTGCAAAACATAAAGTATTGTATTATCGCAACAAAACGCTTAAATTCTTTTAGAAAAGCAAAAAGTTGTTATATATAATTATACCCTTTCCAAACGATCGCTAATAAGCAAATAGATTTAAATAGCTATAAATAGAACCTTTTAATAAAGATCTCGCAAAAGACAAAGTATTTAAAAGTTTTAGCTTTATCGTATAAACAATGGGTCTTTATGTCTTTGTATTTGAAACGTTTGTAATAGGCTTTAAAATCGCCATATCTAAATCGCAACGCTAGTAGTTTATATAATATTGATTTAGTAAGTCTAAGCTTTATAGGTTCTTTAAATGTATAGTTTAGTTGCTATTTATAATATCTTTTTGCTAGCGTAAACTCGTTTTTGCTTTACTAATCGTTCATCGCATTGTGGATTAAGTTTCGTACTATCGAACCTATCCTGTTGATTGTTGATTGCGCAATGGGCCCTGGATCTATCATATCGCTTTTTATGCTTGCGTTTGCTAGCTTATCCGCCGCTTTATTGCCAATAATCCTTTAGTACTTAAGAGATCACCATATTTTAACCGCGTATTAATTGATAAATCTATAGTTTTTTAAAAACGTTTATTGTAAAGTATTCAAAGCATTTGTACGTTTACATTATATTATTAAAATACTATCGATACAAAACTATCTTTATATATCCATAATGATTAATAACGTTAACGCTTTTTATAATCCCTTCAAAACGTTTATCGCTTTTGCATCAAAGATATACAAAAGTATATTAATCGTACTTTTGCCAATAACAACAAAATCTTATTCTTGGTAGATTGTATAACTATAGCTTATATATTTGCCTACGTTATCGTACAACTCGAACTCATTGAAGAAAATAGTAATCGCATTAGAGAATAAAGTATTCTATCAATCAACAAAACTTTTCGTTATTGTTTCTTTGTTTATCCCCTTTATAAGGTCCGTTTTATACTTAGAGATATAATACAAAAGGGAAAGAATTGAACAAAGCGTTTTTGGGAGTAGTTGATTCACTATTTGTAACCTTGTATTATGTTATATACAATACTTTAATGCAATTAAGCGCATAATAAACAGATGGCGTATATCCAGCCTTTTAAATCGAAGAGCTATATTAATACAAATATGTTCTAGAATTATTTCGCAAAGCGGAAGGCCTGTATTGTATAAACTAACTATTATAAGTATAATCCTTCAGATTAGTAATACGCTTTTTATTACTATATTGATCATTTTGTTTGCTTTCGCTATATATAACCCCATACAGATACTTATTATAATGCCTTGTAAATAGCCGCCGCCTACGTTTAATCTCATTTGTCCCAAGTACTACGCTTTTGCCCCGTATAATAACAAAAGCAAAACGCATATGATTATGGCTTTTCATAGAGAAGTTATAGAGAGCCCATATTGTGTATTAACAAAATGCTTGATATACAACGCTACTTTCTATACCTTTTCCATTTGTTCCGCAATATGCTTTTTAAACATAAGCTTACAATCAAATCATACTTTTAGCTATTTTAGTGCTGGTTGCTTTATATTATTCGATGCGCTTATTGTGGGCTGTATAGTTAATATAAAGGAGATAACAATTTCCAAAATGTATATATAACGTTTACAAGTAAAGTATATCATCTTCAACTTTTCTAGCGTAAAAACGATTTTATTAGTTTATCCCTACATTTCGATTCTTTATATATCTTGCGCAATCGTTATAATATTCTTTTCCAATATATTGCTTATTTTGTAAAACGCGATATTGTTTGCATACCTAAAACGAAAAGCTTGGTTTTAGTTCAAAAGTTTTGCTAAATAAAGCATATAAAGCATTAAAGATAGAGGTAAGCCTTAAAGGGTATTGTATTGTACCCACGATTTGTTCATATATATATTCTTTAGCTTAACCATTATTTTGCGGTTCTATAAAAACAATCGAACCATTTTCAAAAAAGCTATAGGTCAACCTTAATTTTGCATCCTTTTTAGTAGCTGTTAAAGTAGCAATATATTGAATACACTTTGAATATCCATTGTAACCAATATAACCTTTTGTTTTTTAGCAAAAGCGCATTCTACATTGTATACGAATGCTATAATTAGGTTTATAGCCAATTGTTTAAACAAAACCCCGCAATACTAAAGGCTTAATATATCGTATATTAACAACATCTATACAATCCGTTTCGCAATGATTTATTCTAGACCTTTGCTTATATAGAATAGTAAAGCTATCGAACATCAAAAGCGTATAAAGCTTTTGTTTTTTTTGTTAACTTTGGATAACATTATTACTTCAACTAATTGTCAAACTTTGAGAAAATAGCTTTTTTTGAGATAGTATTTGAAAAGATTATATAAATATTCTTTAATGTTATCCCAATAGGCTTTCAAAAGTCTAATTGTAATCTTATCAACTTTTAACGAAGTATTTGAAACCCTAATAATATTCCATTCTACCTCTTCGAAGAATACAATAATATCTCAAGAAAGAATAGAGATATAACTTTCTAATATCAAATCTGTATTTAAATTATCAATACTATCGTATCTGTGTAATACTTTGTCCAATAGAGCCTATACTTTCTCCCTTGTACCTTCGATTAATTGGTTGTCAACTATAAGCGATAGAGCTTTAAAAAAGGGGATTGCTTTGTATTAATCTACTACTTTATATAGATTTACATTATCCGATGTATTGTTAATTATTCTTCTTCAATATTTTCTTTTCGCTTTGCACATTGCAGTAAACATTCGTTTTCTATCCTTAAGGGTTTTATTAAAGTATTTGTATAGGTTGTACACCGTTATACTTTTGTTGATCCACTAAAGCGTTGATTATGCTTGATCGCTTGTTGATTGCTCTACGGTTTGTATCGATTGTTGAAATAGATTAATAAATTGCTCCGCGGTTGTTTCTAATTTGATATCTGTAACAATATTTCCGATTTTCGATAATCAATATACTTCGCTTTCCATTAGATTAGCAAATGTATATAAACCGTTTTCGGTAACTTTGTATCCAATGCGTTTACTAAAAGTTATACTTCGCTTTGGAATAGTAATGATCTGCATATAATGGTTCAATTTGTAATCTATATCCCAACGCATTATTGTCTTTGCAAAAGGTATATTGGAGAAAGTAAAATCAATTATATACTTTACACGATAAATAAATATCTCTATCTCGCTAATGAAGTTTATACTAATATCCTGTAACTAATTAACAAATAAAGCTTTTTAAGTAATTGATAGTACTTTTGGTTTATAAATATTGTATTTCGCATTAAAATCTCTTTCAATTAGTATATAAAGCATTAAAGTAATATTTGTTATATAATGTATTATTGCTATAATATTAAATTTGCGATAAATATTAACTATATAATAGCCGTTTACTTTAAACTATACTATATCTTTATAGCGTTCATTACGTTATTGTTGCGTTTATATTACAACCCTTTATTATATATATAATATAATCTTTGATCGCTTAGCTTTCTTTTCAATTATCCCCTTCGATTTCTACGAGTTGTAAAAAGCATAGTATTTGTATACCGAGTGATTCTATATCTTGATACTCGATAAGCTTTAAGGTTTTTAGATACAAACTATATTCGCTTTGCTTTTGTAAACAAACTAAAACAAAACACTATATACCTCCGCTCCCTTTTCTATATTTGCTTATATCATTATTATATATAAGGTTGAATTATCTTTGCGGCTTTTGTTGTTGTATTAGTTCAGATCTTTATTTATTAAAAAAATCGATAGTTTTAATCAATTGTATGATTATTGCAATATTATCGTTATTAGTATTCATTGTATCCTTAATACAAACCTTGTACATATTGTTTCGTAATAAAAGCTTTAAATTCATTTATTTCAAAGTTGTTTTAAAACGTTTTGATATTCTATTTTGCGATATCGTTGTATTTGTTGTATATTTAATATTATTATTTACTTCCTTCGAAATTGTTAGTATCTGAATCTCAATGCGAATAAATGTTGAAGTTCGAGTAGTATTTAGTTGTATAAAGCTTTGCATATTTTGAAACGTTTAAAAGTTTTAAGCCTTTGTTTGAAATATACGTATTGTTTATACAATGCTTATAGTTGTTTTTGAGGCATATACTTTTTGGATTGCTTGGTTGTTTTTGCGAATTAGTTTCATTTAAGCTTTAGTTAAATTATATTGTGGTTTATTTTCGATTATATTGCAAAGCGTTAACAAACAGCTTTTATATCTTGTCGAAAACGGACTATAACATTCGTTATACTTTGTAAACATTGGGCATAGTTTATACATCAATTCTTAATGTTTAGCTTTTGCAATATTACAATTGTTGCATTGTATAAGTTTTATACAACGGTAAAGGTTATAATAAATTTAGTAATTTTGTTTATAAAGCTTCATTTAGCTACAAAAGAGTAGAAAAATGAAAAAGAAAATAACTTCAAATAAGCGAAAGAAAGTGATCGGGGTAATAAAATTAATTATCTAAGCGTTCTTTGTATCGTTTCTAAAACTTTTGAAGCATCTAACCGGGGTAATGCCGGTTTGGATTCGGGCCTTTCTCTTTATCATCTTCTTAATGATTTCGATCTATCTATTAATTGCGTTGAACAAAATGTTTAGTATTAAACATATGCGATAGTTATACTATGTTTTTGAAAGATTGAAGCGTATAGCTTTAATGATTTTATAAATCTTTAATCTATAAATATTCTTTATTAAAGCGTTCCTTATTTCCAGGGATTTAGAATGTAATATTTAGCCCAATTTGTATTCTATTATTTCTAGAATGTTTTTGTTTTTGATACCCGGGATAGTTTTAACTAGATTCTCTCGGATTAGAAAAAAGTTATTGCAATGTGAGTTTGCGAAAAAAGCGTATTTAGCAAAAATACGTTTATTTACTTTTATTGCTTTAACAATGTTTTTCTTTGCAAAGTTTGCTTTAAAAACTTCGCTTTAAGAGATGGCCGGGGGCCTACCAACTCTAAAGGTTTTAACGATTCTTATTTAGATTATAAAAAGCGAAGTTGTTATTATATTTTTTTTTGTTTTAAGGATTTTAAAGCTCTTTTTGCTTTTAAAGATTATACTTGTTATAAAAGCGTTCATTATATATTTCAAAATCGCTTTTTGAATTGGTAAAATAGTATGCATTTCTTTTTAAATAAAAGTTTTAACAATCTTTTTTAAAAAGTTAACAAATATATTTGTAAATTTGCAATGGGTTGCTGTTTGTTATTCAGCTTTTTGTAAAAGCTTGTTAACTCTTTGAAAAGTTGTTAATTTTTTCAATCCTTAAAATATAACAAAAAGGAAAAGTATAGGTTTCGTTTTCGTTTCAATTTGGAGCTGAAAAAGGGTAAACAAAGGAAGATTGCGTTATTGTGTATAATCGCTATTAATCATCTGCATTGCTTTTGTAAACATAGTAGAGCTTATTTTCGCTATTTGGATTTAAAAAGCGCGTTTTGTATACTTTTCGCAAACGTCAAAATTTTGCGGAGTTTGTAAAGTATTGTTGTGCGTATCTACCAGTAGTGAAATGTATCGCGTCGTCGTTGTATGCTGATCTCTTCTTTATAGTATAGTCAAGTAGTAGTGTTCCCGAAGGGTACTAGAGACGGGTGATGTTAAATTCTATTATACAATAATATGATATAAGTTATGGTAATAGAAATCGAAAGATAATACAAAAGTATAGTTTAATAATATAAATGATGGGAACTAGATTCATATAATAGAGAAAAGTTTAATTAATTAAACTTTAAACTTTAATAACTAAAAATTTATATATAAATGTAATATAAAGCAATAATAATGCTTTAATAAAAATATTACTTTAATAAAGAATACGTAGTCTTTACTATAATGGGATTAGTATACCCAAATACAAATAAATAAAAAAAGTAAAGAATATACTAAAAATATAAAAATAATATTAAAGATAGTTATATTCTGTAATACACCTCCCAAAACGACAATAACATTGTTGATCTACAATATAACAAAAGAAATATATAAACAATAGAATTGCATTGTATAAATTATCAATATAAATGTTTATTATTGTACATATACATTACTAATAACAATATATATAATTTCGGCTAACAATAATTCAATAGTGTTAACAACGAAAAAAGCAAAGAAATCGTTATTTAATCATTAAATTAAATCGTTTTTCGATAGCAATTATTGCTTAGATAATAAGCAATATTGTTTGTAAAATGTAATATATCGTAGATTTAAAATAATAAATGTTTACGCTTTAAATTTGAAATTATATAACTTCTTTAATATAATCAAATATAGTTTTCCTATACAATTTAATAGCTTATTCCCAATATTTATTTCATTTTAATTATATGAATGATTTTTGCAATATATACTCTCCTTCTATTCATCGATTAATCTTTTTTTTAAAAGGTTTTAAATTATATAAATATTCTATTAATAGAATATTTTTACCTTTTAATTCGATTTTAAAAAAAAAGAATATACTAACGAATAGAATAAATTTATTGTTTATTCTAATCGATTATTTGGTAATGGTTCTACTTCCCTTCTCTCCTAATATACAAAAAAGGGAAAAAAA
>NGKF01000005.1:2151608-2190636 GCA_002162555.1 Monilinia aucupariae
AGAAAATAAAAGCTTTCCGTTTTCTAAAATAATATTGATTCAAAAAAAGCTATTAATTAACGATAAAAATAATGATTATATATACTATTGTTTTTAATATAACTTTTAACTAATACTTCCTAAAACCCTTTTTCCAAACGTTTTTGTTAAAACATTATCATCAATAGCCCTTCTTTTACAAGTAACTACAATTGGTTTTACAAAATATAATACATATAAACATAAAATAAATACTTTTAAACTTGCTAATTGCTTAATATAATATTAATATAATTCTAACGTTTAATTAAATTTGAAAAAAAAAAAGAAAATAAATCTAAACAATTTTACAAATCCTTTTGATAATAATTATTAGAATCATTAATCTTTTTTTCAAAGTGTTAATTTTAATGGAAATAAAGAGTTTGTAAAGAATAAAGCGAAAAAGGTTATAGATTTTAATATTTATAATACTAAAAAAAGAAAAATGAAAGTAATTGTAAAAATAAAAATAAAAATAAAAAAGGAAAAAAAAAAGAAAAAAAATAAAAAGAAAAGCGTTTAAATATAAAAAACCAAAAATAAAAAAGAAAAAAAATATTATACTTTACATTCAATGTATAAGATTGTTGATTGTTAAACAAAGCGATAGTGTATACTATTGCAATACTAACTTAGCCAATATAAAATACTATAAATATTATAATTATTTTTATATTAAGCTTTTTAATTATTTTTACGCAATAGCGATCAACTTTCTTAAAGTTAAAATTAAAAGAAAAACAAAATTGATAAATAGTTCTATTTTTTATATTGAAAATATAAAAATAATAATAAATAAAATATAAAAGTTCAAATCGTTTAGAATAATGTTGAAGATAATATTATTTTACTACAAAAAAGAGTTGGAAAAAAAAAAGATTGAAAAAAAAGTAAAAAAAAAAAGAAAAGATAATTGTAAAAAGAAAGAAAAAAGAAAAGAAATCATGCTCAAAAGATTTGAAAAATATAAACAATACAAATCCTATTATAACAAATTGCTTTGTAAATGCTTTTATAAATTTTATTACAAAAAATAACAATAGTAATAATAATAATCAAAAAATATAGGATTTGACCTAGACCATCGTTATTAAACGAAAGGTTAAAAAGAATAGCGGGCGATAAAAAAAAAGCATTATTATAGATTATATAATATTAAAATACAAGATTTAATCGATTTCTATAATGCGTAACTTAGTATCTTATAAATTAATTAATAATATAAATCTTTTAAATGGTTAACGATTCAAATTTTTTGTTAATTCATTTGCAAATATATCTTTAATCGCTAAATAGAATACTAGAAACTTTCGATTTGCGTATTCTTAACAAAGTTATATATTCTGAATATCAATGTAACGCAACTTTGTAGTAATACGCTCGTTTTTTTTTACAATAAAACGAATAGTTTAAATATTATTACAATAAATTGTAACAAATTTCTGTATCATTAAATTAATCTTCTTTAAAAATCTAAGAGTAATTATAATCTTTTTAGTAATATATTCAATATTTAAAAACTTTGTTTTTATAATAAATATAATAACAATAGTTTAATAAAAAACTTTTTAAATAATAAAACCTTTAAATAAAAATATAATATATTTTTATAAAAATCGCTTAGAATTAAAATTATCCGCAAAAAAAGTATCGAAATAGAATAAAAATTGAAATAAAGAATCTTCGCTGTATTTACAATTTAAATACTTTATATTTTACAAATATTATAAACAATAATTTATAGCTTTTATATACTCCTTCAACAAATTAATCAAATAATAATTTAATTAAGAAATTGCAAAAGCAATGTTTAATCGAATAGTAATAATTGTATAAAATACAAAGCCAACTTTTTCTTAATAAACCTTTATAAAAAAAAGAACTATAATTTCTTTATATTTAATAAATATTATAGTAAATAAAAAAATAGTAGCGTTGCTATTAGTAAAGTCGAATTTCTTAACTATTTTGGATATATAAATATCATAAACTAATCAAAGTTTATATAACTTTCGATTCTTTATAATTCGAATTCCCAAAAACCATGAGATATTACCTAAATCGTATAGTTCATATTTTTTTTTGATTCCTTCGATAATTTTGTAGGTTATTTTGGTATGTTTTCTATAATAAATAATTTAAATATTGTTTATAAAAAAAAGTATTAAAATATATTTATTTTGAGTTATATAAATATATAGCTTCTTTTTGCATTATATTATACTAAAAGATATAAGAGTAATAGTAAATTTCTTATATTACAAAGCAAATACGTTCTGAAAATTATATAGAATTTAATTAATAATAATATACTTACTAAAACATGAAAAAGTGAGCAATTGAAATTTTTGAAAATAAGACCCAATTCGCATCAGATTATCATCAGAATACTCCCCGAATCCCCCTTATAAAATCAATTTACCCGGAATCGAAATGGCAACCTCGCTAACGCTAAATCTAAATTTCCGTTGAGCTACAACATCTAGAAGTAAACTAAACAAACCTTGCTTATTTATTAACAAACTTTCTATTGCAATATCTTATATAATCATTATTTAAACGATATTAGTACTTTTAAAAACAATCGATAATTTTATAAAGAATTAATGCGCTTTATTGAAAACGATTTATAACTATACAAAAAAACTTTTCAACGTTTGGATTATTCTTTTCAAAAAAAAGTATAGTACATCACTATAAGCCTAAATAGCAAACCAATTCGAAAGGATAAAGCGAAAGCTTTAAAAAACCCTGAAATAGAAATTATAAACAAAGATTGCTTTGTTGAGGAACATTTTGGCGATTATACAATATATCAATATATAAGGTTTAATTTATAAACTTATATTAGCCTATAGCTCCAATAGCTATAAAGTCCAAATCAATTCAATGAAAATTGGAAACCTAAAAAAAACAACAAATAAAGAACTTATTATCTGAATCAATTTTACTATCTTTACAATTTAAACGATAAACATATATAGAATAATAAATACTAGGTTTACAATCATTACAAAAACTAAAAAGAAATGTAATGCAATTGCAAGCAATCCAGAATAGCTCTATTACTTTTTCTTTAATACCAAAGCCAAAAAACCAATCTACCAAATCATAATATATAGTATTCGCATAAATATAATTGGCAAAAACGAAGAGAACCCTTTGCAACGAAAGTTCATTTTACAATTGAAAATCGATAATACAAAACTAAGCTTGAAAATCGATTATTCGTTTTAGCTAATTCGATATAATACAAAAGAGAAGAAGATATCATCCTTGATGCTAGCTTTAACCTCCTCAGAAATAGCCAATATAATATTAGCAAACGATCTATTCTATAAATCCCAATAGCACAAAACAAGCCTATACGATACTATTTACGTTTTTAACAAATGCTACAATTGCTAGGAACTAGACTACTATAGATTTTAATCATATACAAAGAAAACAATATACAACAATTGTACAAAAGATCATCGAACAAATATATATTCAAAGAAAAGCTTTAAACATAAAAAAGAATGAAAATACATTAATTGCAAAAACAATCATTATATATAAGATAGATTTAATTGCCGAAAACTAAGCGATAAATTCGTTTAAGTAAAGAAGATGGCATTATATATACCAAACAGATTTGCAATAGAAGAAAACAAACAATTACTTTTCGTAAACTTATTTTTGTTTAATTTCATCTTTTTCGCTTTACAAAACATTTCAAACAAAAGAAAGAAAACAATAGAAAAAACGCCCTTTCGTTCAACCCTATATCAAACAAAACTAATTACAATATTTAATACTTAATCCTTCCAACTAGAAGCAATCATTAGCATCTTTAATATTCAAATATCCACTTTCAATACTTAAAAGTCAATACTCGCTTTCCAAACAATAGCAACGCCGCTATATATACTACAAAGAAACACTATAATAATACACGAGATTAATGAATTATAACAAAGAATTCAGAATATTACAATATAACATTAATAAACAAAAAACAATTATAATAATCTTTCTTAATAACCCGGAAGTAATATAGTACCAAATCGTAATAATTCAAAAGCCGTAAACAAATAAATTCAACCAAAGCATTTATAATAATAATAAAAACTAGCATCTTATATATAAACAACAAAAAAGCATAAGAATAGTTATATTTGTTAACAAAAAACTCGATATTAAAGAATAAACCTTTACTACACTTATATTGGATCTATACACTTTTATTACTCGAATAAGCGATTCAAATCAAGAGATACCTATTCAAATCACTAATATCTACAATCCGATTCTAAACTTACGTTGTAAAGCTATTGAACCATTTACTTTACCGGCTATAGAAACCAAACTAAACAATTATAACGTTCGATATATTGTATTAAAAGATTTCAATTTATACCATTTGCTATAAAGAGGAATTGCAAAACAAATATTGAAAAAATACTTTATTACTCTAATCAATATAATACAATAAACTAATATTGTTTTAACCATACTAAAAGCATTCAAAATATAAAATAAAAAAACCTTCTTTTCCATTATCGATTTTATATAGATATTATACAATTTAAAACATTTACTAATGAATTATAAAGTTCAAAAAGACCTTAACTTCGATTTAGATTACTTTCCGGTTCAAATAAAATTCAATTTAACCCTTAGAATATTCGAAACTTTATATAAATAGTAATGGAAAAAGATAATAAATAAGAACTTTTATAACGCTTTTTATTATAACGCCCCAAACGAAATACTTATACTTAATAGTGAACAGGATATAAATCTCTTTCTAAATAATATCCTTTATTGTATAATTAAATCAATCGATAATATAATTTCCAAATCCAAGGTAACGATTTATAATAAACTATATTAAACGCTTTAATGTTTCGCCTTTATCAAAAAAGCGCGATCACTAAAACGTAAACTATTAACCATTGGCTTCCAAGCGATTCGCATAGAATATAATAAGATATATAAAGCGAAAAAAAGGATAATAAGTAAAGAAACAATAATCCATTTTCGAAGACAATTGGCGAAAGCAATATATATGCAAAAAGGGATTTAGAATGCAAAGAGATGAGCTAAAAACAAAAGCTACTTTTCTAAACAAACATTACAATTCCTAAACCTTAAAATAAGCAATACTTGGATTATAATAAAATCAAAAAAGGCTTTAGCATTTACAAATCATTTCTTCGCATTTTTGCTATATATTGATCTAATAAATATCGTTAACTACGATACAGAAAGAAAAAAATACTTATAACTATTAAACGAAGAATAGAATATTAACGAGAATAATATACGTTTTACAATCGTTAAACTTCCGAACTATAAGGCATTCAATCCATCTAGATTTATCAATTTCGCTATCAAGAAATCATTTAAAGTTCTCAATCTCCATTTTATATACTTGTTTAATGGATATATTAAACTAAACTATTTTCCTAGATACTTTAAATAAACGCGTATTGTTATAATCCCAAAATCAAGCAAAAACAAATCGCTAATAAAGTTTTATTACTCGATAGCCCTTTTTAATATTCTCGACAAACTATTAAAGAAACTAATCGCCAACAAAATCTTATATATAGTAAAGACCAATAGATTCCTTTTTATCCACTAAATAAAAGCGAAACCCATATAGAACACCATTGTAATATTAAAACTATTTATTGAACAAACATATATACTTTGGAAATCTTTCTTAAATCAAATAGCTAGTCTTTTGAATCTCGATATAGTAGAGGTATTCGATAACGCTTTTTACTCGCGATTGTTATATATTCTACACCAAAAACGAATACTCAAATACTTGATCAATATAATAACCAATTTTCTTATCGATAAATATAATAATATGCAAATAAACAATTATACAAGCCTTCAACGCTTGGCATACAATAGTATCCCGCAAAAATCGCTATTAAACCCGATTCTTTTTCTGTTCTACAATAACGAACTAGTTGAAACCTGCTTTATAGCATATCAAAGAAGTAATACAATAGGATTCGTAAACAATATTAACATTTTGATGTAAAGCGCTACTATTACAAACATTTGCCAAATCCTATAATATATACACAACAAATACCAGGATTAAGTAAAACGCTACAAAGCCAAATTCGCTCCAAAGAAATATTAGCTTTTATATTTTACTAAAAACCCCAAACAATATAATTTTATTGTTTCGATTGCTTTTGATTTTATTATAATCAACTTATGTACAAATATCAAAGTATTAAGCCTTCAAATCAACGGATAACTAAGATAATAAGAATATATAAAAAAGATTAAATACAAACTAGTAATTTAGACTTTGGTTTTAATATATATAATATCCTTTACATAGGGAATGACTTTATGTAATGTACAACAAATCTATAAAGCAATAATAATGCTAGTTATTATTTATGCTTTAACCGTATAATATATATTGGGTGAAATAAAGGAAATGAGGAAAAGCATTATTTCAAAGCTTCAAAAACAACAAAATGCTTTTTTTCGATTAGTTTGTAAAAGCTTTAAAACCATTTCTATACTAATCTTTTATACAAAGATAATATGCATCCCTTTGAAGCTTTATTTCGATAAACTTTAAACAAAAACGAAATATAGAATTCAAACAATAGGAATGATAAATCTAATCCAAAACATATGCGATAAAGTTAAAAGAACAATTCGAAGATATAAAAAGAAGGCAATAAACCCCTTTACTTTTGAAATACTTAAATACAAATGAGCTATAAAAAGTATAAGAATTAAAAGGGTTTCGTTTTATCAAAATAATAATTCAATAATCGATAAACAAATACTTTTTGTATTATTTGCGATAGATTTGATTATACAAAAAACCTAAAACGATTAGTTGAAGGAATGACAAAGTGTATAGAACAAATATACTGGATGGAGAATGTCAGTTTATCGCGATTATAGAATTCAAAAGGCTAGAGTAGCAATATACAACGAAATGCTAAAAAGGGTTTTATTAATAGTATTAGTAATTAAAACAGAAAAAATTGATTTAAAAAGCTTTTTACATAGCTATAGGGTTTCTAGCATTACTTTAGAGTACGATCGATATAAATGGAAAAGACAAATAGTAGAATATATACTATTTAGATGTTTAGTCTTCGAAATACAATATGCAAATCTGCGATATAGTATATATACTATTTTCGTTAAGCATTTGGTTTGGAATAATTCGGCATTTAAAGCAATAGCAATATAGTTAATGAAAACTGGCTTTTTACTATAATATAGATTATCTTTAAAAGTATTGATTAATGATATCTAAGATACTATTAAATTATTTGACAAGAAACTATTGTATACTTTATAAACTACTCAAAAATCCATTCAGTCTAATAAATCAATCCTCTATATATTATCGAAAAAGCTTATAGCAATCTTCGCATTCTCAATATCATTGTTAATTTTATTAACAAAGTTATACTATATACGTTAAAAAGCTTATTACAAAGGGTTCGGTAATATACTTAAGTTTTGTACAAATTCAAAAAAGTAATAAAATTAAAAACAATCGATTCGAAAACCTTCATTTGTTAAATCCGAATAGCCTCGATATCGATAACACTTTTTTTGCGTTGTATCTTAGCGATTACAATAATTATATTTATTACAATCACGAAAAGGGTACAATATTGTTTTAAAGCAAACATTGGGAAAACAATCTCTTTATCAATTGTTTGGGATATTTTTTTACAACGTTTAACTTCAAATTTTGCGATAAAAAGCTTTAGATTCCATTCATTATAATACACAAGGATAGCAATATCCTTCGCTTCGCTTGCGATATAGATATTAGCGGCAAAGGAAGCGTTTTGTACAATTTCTATACATTTAATAAGGATTTATAAATATATATATTAGTATTGGCTTTGATAGAGGTATAAAAAAGATATGTTTATATTCTAACAAAAGGCTTTATCTTTGCAATAACGTTTACACTTTCTATATTAGCGAATATAGGTTAGGTTTGGCTTTATAGCGAGGTTATATAAACATTTAATATAATATCCTCGAAATGAAGCTTTAAAGGGACCCTGGGAGTATGTTGAAAGCTTGTTGCAAACTTTGTTTTTCTTAAGAAGTATTGTAATGAGATTGTGATAAGATTTGATGATTAATTTGAAGAAAAGGAAGAAGGATTTATTAATTCAAAAGTAAAGCGGATCTTTGATTATATAGCCTTTAAAAGAAAAAAAAGAAAATGTTAAACAAAAAATTATTTAACGAAAATGAAGCTATTTACAGAAAAACGCAAGTAAAAAGCAAAAAAGTGAATGGCAAAACAATAAATAAATGCGCTTTTATAGAAAAACTTTTATAAAAAGTGTATAAAATACAAAAAGGGTGCGAAATAAAAGAGATTTACTTTCAAATCCAAACTAGGAAAAGAAAGTATACCTTTTGATTTGTAATGATTATGCAATTCGATATATTAACTTTAATTAATAAAGTAGGATAAAATATCTTCAATTTGCCGATATCATAAGTTATCAATGTTTAACAGGACGAACAATAGCCATAAGCATCTCGAAGATCTTCCAAAGAATGAAAGGTTGTTTTGTAAAAGCTTTTTCTACTTTTTCCTTACAAAACATCTATTATTGTATATATCATAAGCAAATCGCATGATCAGCGTAGCTATAGCTATAGATAGATCAAATCGATTATGAATTACTATTATTATACTTACTAAACACTTTATATTCATTCAAAAGTAAACATACTATAGAAATACTATTAAGATCTTTATTATAGAGGATAGTTACGAATATTATAAAATGATATTTTAAAGGGATAAAGGTATAAGTATAAAACAATGATTGTATTGTTATCTTTCTCTTTAAATACAGGATCTATTCGTTTTTTATATATTATATATTTATGATTATACATGATTACATGTGATTACATATGATTATTATATAATTCTGTAATTATAAGGATTTACAATACTATAAGTTATAAAATCATAGTATAATAGTAGTTACAAGTCTGGATTTTTTTAGTAAAAACTAAATTGTATAAAACAAGTCTAATTTAGTATACTTATTTAATTAATCGATATATCAAGCTCGATTGACACTCCGATATTTTTAGCACTAACAGATCAAAAGCGATTAGTGTATTTGTACATTTAAACGTATATATACTTTAATATACTCAAGTATTTTAATGTATGTATACTTTAAAATGTTTATACATCTATTACCGGAAGATCTAAGTAACACGTAGAGGTATAATATTCAGTAAATATATGCTTTTTATATACTTTACACTTTTAGCATGACAATCTTTTATAATATTAATAAAAACATTAATAATATCAAATTGTTTGGTTTTCAGATTGTATTTAACAATTATAACTATTATAATGTAAAACAATTTAATGGCGAGAGTTATAATATAAATAGATTCAATTATATTTTTGTTTTAAAAATCTTTTCGAATTATTAAATGTAAACAATATCGATTTATATATTCTTCAAAATCGTTTTTATAATCGAAAACCTATTGAAAAAAAATCGAACAAATATTGTTCAATTTTGCTTCGACTTCCCTTTAAATTTGTTTATTTTTAAAATTTTGAATTTCTTTATTATTGTTGTAATCACGTGTAGCGCTATACCTAGTTAGGTGTCTCCACCTCATATACTCAGTAGAACACATATGCCACTTCTAGCATATTAAACAATATATACTCTACCACTACAATAGGTTATAACCTCGTATTGCACATTTACTAAAGCAACTTGATTATCATCTTATTAATTAAAACGATAATATATGTCTTTTCCGAAGAAAACGATCGCTTTTCCACCCATTTCCGCCGGAAAAATCACATTTTCATCATTTTCATTATTTTCATCATCAAAATTTTCATCAAAAACCTCATTTTTATCAATACATTCTCAACATTATTATATTAAACGTTATTACAACTAAATAGGGTTTTATTATTGTTTTTACAAAAGATAATTATATGGATTACTACAATTCTTGTTTGATAATGTTTGCAAACGCAAATTGCTACGATATTTATCACGGAGGATAGCTACGTGTCGGAATATGGATCATGTGATCAGGGGTCATGTGACCGAAGGTCACGTGACCATGGATGATCGGAGATGGGATGATGGTAATGTGGACTACGTGGCTTGGGGTTACGTAATGATCAGATTGTATCATTAATATTAAAGTATTAGTAATCAAAAGGAATATAAATAGCTTCATTTTACTTTAGACTTTACAATCTTCAAACCGTTTTTACTTATTGAATTTAAATTAATAAAAATCATCTTTATTTATATATTCGTAACCAAAGTTAACCTTTTTCAAAACCTTAGTTATTCCAATATTAATTAGTATGAATTTACAAATTAGAAAGCTCAAAAAAAACTATACTTTGAAAAAGCATAAACTTTTTTGTACTTAGCAATTGTTTTTGTGTGTATAGACATAAGAATTACAATCTACTAATCGATTGTATTGTACATTTGGTAAATCAACGATTTCTATATACTAATTATAACAATATTCATTATACTTTTAGGAATTAATAATAAAAGCATTACGTTTTCAACAATTTCTATAACAATTAGTTTAAGCTAAACAAAAATCATTTGACTTTACCCCGCACTTTTATCCATTTTTGTTACTTTCCCTTTTTTGTTTTTTGCAAACTTTTCATTACTTTATATCTTAGCGCAAAAACATACAAACTATTCAACTTTACAACAATTCCATTTCAATACTCAAATTCGAAAACGCAAACTTTAATACAATATTTATAACAATTTTATAATTGCATTTCAATTTTGAGAATATATCTTGATTTAATATCAACAACTTTATATATCGAGCGAAATTTACTCGAAACGGTTGATTTTTTATTTTAAAACTTGAAATCGAAAATCATTATCGATAATCGCTTTATATTCACTTTGTACCCCGTATCTATTTTGCAATTTCTTCGTTAATTCAATTGCAAATTAGATTTATTTATATTTTTATCCTTTTATATATCTATATTAATGCTTTTCTTTATATTCACGTTAATATTATCAATAAAATGGAGATATCGTCGATTCCACTTTACAATAATATTTTTTGTATAAACTCAAATCGAAATAAGAACCTGTATTTGTATAAAAAAAAGGAATCAATAATACAAAGCGAAATTGATGATTAACAATATAAAGAATAGTACGAATTTTATAAAAAAAGAATTGTATCAAATAAACTATTATTAGTTGAGATTCGTAAGTTCATTAAATACAAACTCTACTATTATTAACAATAAAAAGACTTTGTGAACAATAATACGTTTTACAACTTTTAAATATTATTTGCAAAATATATTGTTTATCAATTCGCAATTGTAAATATAAATCTTCTTTGTTGTTTACGAAAGGAATTAAACAAATATGGTGTATAGATTGATTAATGCGAAGATAGAAAAATGAAAATATGAATGGCAATATTTATAGTAATTTAAACAGTACAATACCACAAATAAACGAATAATAACATTATTCGATATTACAATAATAATACAAAATTTAAATCCAAACTTTTTAACAATTTGCTTGATATAATGATTCAAAATGAAGCAACAAAACAAATTGCTATAATAAAGAAAACAAAATCGAAAAGAGGATAGCGATCGAAAAAGAAGCAAACATCAATTTTATTACTTCCAAAAGCTTTTCGATCTGCATCGATGTTAGCGTACCCGAAATTGCTATTGAATAATAAATCTGTATTGATCTATATACCATTTATATCTATCCGTTCATTAATTACATCGATACAAAAACCATTTATCGAAAATCCTATCGATTTATTAGTTAACAATAATAATCAATATATTCTTACAAAGAATTAGAACTATACAAACAATATCAATTTTGACCTCAATATTGATTTCGATAATTACAATGAAGATAACAAACCACTTTTAGAATTACTATTGGTATTACAAAAACAACAAAAACAATCATTATACAACAAAAGTCGAAAAAGAACAATAATCCTCAACAATCTCGATAATTTTGATTTGTTTTCCTTCAATTCCGATTTAAATACTCTCAAACCATCGAAACAATTATCGAAAAAGCTTATAAAGCTTCGAAAACAATATAAATAAAAGATTGAAAAGAAAAAAACGGATTTCGAAATAAAAAAGTTGTACAAAAAGGATTATTGATGGAATATTATGCAAATAGAAAAAATCTACTACAAAAAATTAAAATACTCGAAAAAAGATAATACTTTCGATTATAAATATTGCATTTTCCTTTATAAATATTTCGATGTTGATATTGCAGAACTATATATCAATAAAGTATTCAAAATCATATTAATTGACAACGCAAAAGATTTTTATTACAATAACATTATTATTAAGCAATATAGAACAATCAACAAGCTTTAAAATATAATGCGTTGATATTTTAAAGAATTTTAATATCAATAATGTATTACCAACCAATGGAAGGCTATTCGATTTTGTTAATATATCGATAAGAATCTTAATGTTTTTATATTGAAGAACTTTTAGAATATGATAAAGGATTTGAGAGTATTATACAAAGATTTATTTTTACCATTACAAAACGATAAATATCTAATCATCAAAATTGTTATCGCTTATTAAAACATTGAAATGTGTTATAATATACTTTATATTTTAAACATTAACTTTGCAGCATTTTAAGAAAGTATTCAATCAATAATTAATATATAGAAAGCTAAACTTTATCAATAGAAATAGTTTTATACCAATCGCAAATATTATAGATCAAAAAACAATAATCTGCTATATAAACCTAATTATTACTTAACGAAAATTACAAAAGCTTTGTTTAAACCTCAAAAGGATTAATCTTACTATATTTATAAGAAAATAAAATATTGGTTTAATTGATATACAAAAAAGGAATATAAACAAGCTCGATAAAAATATCGAAAAAAGTTTAAAAGTTCCGAAACAATGTTTATTTAAATCTATAAAGCATTTATACTTTAAACGAAAGATGAATATCCTAATGATTATTATAAAGATATCGATAATAAATGGAATATATTTATTATAGAGCAATACCCGAAAGCGGAATAATATTTAATCAACGATAAAGAAAAAGAAAAGAAAAACATTTCGATATAAATTATATTCTTTAGTTTTATCAATAGTAAAAAGATTACTATAATTTTATTCAATAAATTGGCGGAGTATGCAATTATAGAATTCAATATTATAAAACAATCGATATATCGCTACAACAATACGCAATTTCAAGGTATAATAATCGATATTAATGTTGTATAATAATCCATAATCGGATTTGGTTAATACCAAGCATTTAAGTTATTTATCAAAGATATTCCCCTTAACGAAAATACAGTAGGTATTGTAAAGATTGTATTCGGAATCGGCATGACAAGCTTTATCGAATTTATTAAGGTTAAATTATTGATTAGAAACGTTCAATTCCATATTCTATACTCCGAAACATTTTTTTTGCTTTTCATTATCAATATGGATCGATTTAAAATATATTATAATAACGTTATCGATATACTGGTATCATTAGCAAGCAATTTTCTAATGATTAGAAAGTATAAATACTCGATATTATTGTAGTATATTAACGTTCATCAATTCCTTTAAAAATCGATTAATATCAGCGAATATTATTTTATCGAAACAGAACTTCGAAAACTTTATTAACGATTTGGTCACCCTATAGTACATAAGTTTTATTATATATTGCAATAAGCAAAGTACAATAATATTCTATAAAAGGATATTGATAAACTAACAAAATATTATGAATATTGTTAGAAATACAAAAAATTATTTGATCGATTTAAATTCTACTTTTGCAACAATAATGTTCGATTTAATTAATCTATTATTATCGATATAATGTATATCAATTCGAAACCTATCCTTTACATTATCAACAAAGCCATTCGATTTCAAATTGTACAATGGATATCCGAAATAACTTCAAAGTATATATAGAATAAATTAAAACAATATTGAATGGATATGTATATAGAACCACCGGATCAAATTATTTACAATATTAACAATAATTTTATTAGTAGGGAGTTTACTAGCAATATAGCAACATTAACTATTACTATGAAATCAATTCCAATTGAAGTATACTAATCAATCGAAACGATTGAATAATATCATTACTTACTTCAACGAATCTATAATATTATATGTATAGAAACAAAGAAATCTGGTTTTACAAAAACAATAGAATTATAAATAGTAGTGAAAGCAATTAACGATATAATAGGATTTGATAGACTAGTACTAATACTTTTTGTATTTAATATATTCCCTCGAATAATCAATCTTAATACTGCTTTTATTATTACTATGCGATTATAAGCAATAAAGAAAACTATAGCAAAAGTTACGAAATTATATATTGAACAATAAATCGCCAAAGCTTTAAAAGTACAAAACGAATTTAATACTACATCGATACACAATTTCCTATTGAACTTTAATATATTGGTATAACAAAAAGGTTACAATAATATTGATAAATGGATTAAATCTTACAAATTAATATTAATCGAAAACGAAACTTACACAATTTAAATGCTAAACGAACCCAAAGAATTTAGGTTTATTGTAGTGAAACCATTTTACAAAACTATACTATAAATAGTTATCGATTCAATACGCCAAACTTAAAACATTATTAATGTAGCATTATTTTCGATATCGGTATATTATATTATAAATGAACTATTTCTTTCGATACACAACCTAACTTTCTTTATCGAATTATAATAAAAAGAGATTAATAATTTAATAGAAAATAATATATTCGAATTGATCTATTTAAATTCTATTTTATCCAGAATTAGAATTTTTAATTCAAAGTTTGTCAACGAAATTAAAAACGAAGGAATTAACCAAGCTTTCCACAAATCCCGATTAATAGTTTAAGTTTTTAAAGATAAGAACAAGAATACGGTATTAATTCAATCATTAACGATTCAACGAGTTAATCAACGAATTATATTGAATGCTATAATCATTTTTTATGTTTAAAACAAAAATATTAAAATATTTATTTGTAATATTATATAAGCTTATATACAATCGATTTCGGATTTGGTTTGCAAATTTTATATTCAATTACTTGCAAAATTAAATATCCCGGATGGATTACTACTTCGGGTAGTTCGATTTTTTTATAGTATCCCGGAAACTGGAAACCATTGATTTAGTATTTATTATAAACATTATACCGATACCTTTGAAATGATTTAATCAATTTACAATCTATACTTATTATATACTACAACAAAGGATTTAGTATTTGTTATTATTGAACTTCAAATAGACGATATGTTTATTGTTTACAATAAACAATTTGCTACTAAAGAACAAGATCAATTCAAAAAGGCAAATTTCATGATTAAGGATAAAAAAGAATTTATCACCACTATTCCATTCAAATTCAATAGAGGTACGATTACATTTAACAAGAACGATACTATTTACTTTAATTAGGAAAAGCAATGTTAAAATCTTTGATTTGTTTGTATTCTCCTGGAGGATATACCTGGTATATACAATAAATTGAGAAAGACCGTTGTTCCAAAAGATCAATATATAATTCAATATATATAAAGAGTATATGTTGCTATTATAAGTTAACCCGAAGTATCTTTCGATTTATCTTTTGTTGTTTAAATGATTAATTCTAACAAAAATAACGCAGATCTCTTTAACAAATGTATTCAATAGTAAATGAATAACAAAACAAAAGGTTTGAGATATATAGCGTTAAATCCAAACTCATTGAAATTAGTAACATTTACCGATACTTTCTTTGTTAATAACAAAAACCTTTCTTTACAAATCGAATATATTATTGTACTTATAAACAAATACAATAAAGCGAATTTAATTCATTAATCCTCGATTAAATGCAAAAAAGTTACAAAAAGTGTATTAGCATCGAAATTATATACAATGTCTTTAGGATTTGATATTAGTATAACAATCAAAAACATAATTAACGAAATCTTTATCAATCAAAAGATACTATTTACAATATATATCGATTCGAAATCATTTTACTAATATTTTACAAAACTCGGAACTATATAAGAGAAAAGATTGATAATCAATATAATAGCATTTCAATAATCATACAAATATAAAGAGATCATGGAAATCAAATGAATCAACAAAGAATTAAACCTTGTAGATACTATAACCAAATCAAAAGCATACTAAACATTGAAGAATTTTATTAACAACAATATAATCGATATCAAAGTTACGGAATAGGTAGAGAAAGAAGATTAAGGAAATTGAAAAGATTAAAAAAAAAGAAAAAAAGTTTTTGTTTATTAAGGAGTTATAAAGGCTTATATGTTTTGTTTTTGAAGATTGTTACGATAAATATAATCCAACTATTTTTTTAAAGAGTTGCTAATGTCGGAATATGGATTATATAATCAAGGGTTATATAACCGAAGGTTACGTGATTATAAATGATCGAAGATAGAATAATAATAATGTGAACTACATGGTTTAAGGTTATGTAATGATTAGATTGTATCATTAATACTAAAGCATTAGTAATCGAAAGGAATATAAATAGCTTCATTTTATTTTAAACTTTACAATCTTCAAGCCGTTTTTATCTATTGAATTTAAATTAATAAAAACCATCTTCATTCATACATTCGTAACCAGAGTTAATCTTTCCCAGAACTCTAGTTATTCCAACACTACGAATATATAATGAAGTGATATCTTAAAGGGATAAAAGTATAGGTATAAAGTAATAATTGTATTATTGTCTATCTCTCTAAATACAGGATTCATTTGTTTCTTATATACTATATATACATGATTACACGTGATCATATGTGATCATTGTATAGCTTTGTAATTATAAGGATTTACAATACTACGAATCATAATATAATCGTATAATAGTAGTTATAGGTTCAATTAGTCGATATGCTAAGCTTGGTTGATACTCCGGTACTCTTAACGCCAGCAGATCAAAAGCGGTTAATGTGCTTAAGCACCTTTGTGTATGTATACTTTAGTAGGCTCGAGCATCTTAG
This sequence comes from Monilinia aucupariae, assembly GCA_002162555.1. NCBI lineage: Eukaryota > Fungi > Ascomycota > Leotiomycetes > Helotiales > Sclerotiniaceae > Monilinia > Monilinia aucupariae. The sequence continues at coordinate 2,168,796 of NGKF01000005.1, forward strand.
TGTACGTATGCTTTTTAAAGTGCTTGTATACCTATTACCGGAAGATCCAAGTAATATATAAAAGCATAGTGTTTAGTAAACATATGCTTCTTATATGCCTTACGCTCTCAACGTAATACACTCTTCAAATCATATATTACGCATATAATCTGCCTACAAAGTAAACAAAATGAATGAATCTACAACTATATATTATTTGCATGATCCTTTGTTGATATAAACAAACAAACGGAAACTAATTTAATGATATATATACAATTTCTTTACAAATAGTTGTATAAATGAATAATTCCATATGATTCTATAGATATCTGGATTATCGATTTTATAAGCAATAACAACCATGGTTAAAAGCATTCATTATATATTTGTTGTATTTGATCGTTTTGTAGCATATTGTTGTTTTGTTGTGATTTCCATTGCGCGGCTATATAATAATAGCTTTGATCCTTTGATCCTTTGATTCTCTAAGCTATCAAAAACAACAACAACAACAATAACAATATCAATAACAATACCAACAATAACAATATTATCAATATACCTCGCTGTACTCGCAACTCCCGGGCCAGGAACCTTTCCTATGCTCGGGAAGCTTTAGTTGTCTCCCGTCGCCGCGTTTCTCCTTCTTTTTCTCTTTCTCTTCCTACTCCTCTTACTTCTCCTACTTTTTCTTCTCCTTTTACTTCTTTTTCTTTTTTTAATCCTTTTGAGTTATCCCTAAAACATTTTTTCTGCACCCCTGTTTCCTTTCCTCATTGCCTTTATTGTTGCTTTTCGCCCCTTCGTTCCTTTTCTCCCCACTCCTTCGATTTCTTTTCCTCCTATCCCTTTCAAACCAGTTTTTCTAACAAAAATAACAACAAGGATAAAGATAAGAATCAAAATAAAGATAAGGATGAAAATTCTTTGCTCCGTCGGAAAATAAGTATTATAATCACTTTAACAATACATTACTTACATTTCATAGGATTTTAATAAAGACTTTGGTTTTAATCCTTTAGGGGTTGAATATAGTGATAAATTAAATAATAAAGGGTCTAAAATAATATTTTTCACTCCTATTACTTCTTCTACCTCAGCTTCTTATACCCCCGTCAAAAAGATTTGGTTTAAAAAACCAAAGAATCCTTATCTGTATATACAATATATAAAATTGTTGATTACTAAACAAAAAGATAGGATTTACTATAAAAACGCGGATTCCCAAAAAGTTTAATATTATTGATACTTTATGTATATATATCGACCTTTGCCGGTACATTTGTATATAATGGCAAATGATTTCTTAGCCGCGAAAATTAATAACAACGGAAAAATATAATATCCTTTTTTTGCTTTATATTATAATCGCTAACTATATAATTATAGGAGATAAAGCGTTTCCGGGCCGTTTTTCGGAGCGTTCTAAAGTATATCGATCCTCAAATGGCTTTGGAATCGGCGTAGGGTATATCTACGCTAAAAGCGGATTCCTTTGAAAGCAAGTATACTTTGAAGGATTACTTTGCGACGGCAAAGATGAAGAGGAAAAGAAAGAAAAGAAAGATGAATGATAATGATGGTAAATATCAATTATGATAAACACCGAAAGGTGCGTGGTGTAGTGGTAAAGAGTTCGACTCTCTTTATTTAANGCTCCCGACAATTTTATTCGATCCACTTTTTTCGAATAAAATACGATAGTACGCTATCCCAACTTTGTTATTTCGACCAATCACTTCTCGAATAACACGATGATATAATCAATTTTATCATCGTACGATCGCTACTCGCTAGCATCCCCGTTTATGGAATTTCGGTAATAAAAATTCTACCCCCGTTTACAAGGTTTCGATTATAAAATCCCTGATTATCCAATTATATACGATATACCGACTTTCAATTACGCTTTGTTCAAGACCCACCTCTAAAATCAACTCGACAATTCCGGCTCTCGCGCTTTCCTCGATTGGTCGTGATTAGAAGTTAGGGAGGAAAGAAAGGTGTAATTGGATAGAAGGAATTTGGAAGGATATAATTGGCTGATACAATATTTGTAAAACGCTCCCTCAAACGGCGGAAAAAGGCTACTTGATAAAGTTAAATTGTAAGGGGTTGCTAAAGTGATAGCGGCCTTAGGCTTCAATTGACGACATTATACCTTGTGTATCTAAGTGATAAGCTCTTAGGGTTTAAACCCTACTAGTGTATTATCCGTCTCCAGTACCCTTCGGGAGGTCAAGGGCCTAGCCAGCTCAATATAGACGTTAAAAATAATAAATAAATAAATAAATAAATAATGATGGTAATGGAAAAGTTGCTTGGAAATAAGCTTCCTTTGGAGTAAGGGTAAAGAGTAAGGATTGGGGTAATGGGGTATGGGGGAAGTACTGTAATATTAATTTGTATAAATACCATATGATTATCGATCATTCGATAATCTCTATAATTTGATCCTTAGCGTTTTGTATATTGATTAGTTTAACAAAATGTTCAAACTTTTGCTTAATGAGATTTTTAGTAAGCTTATTTGCCGGTATATCGGCAATTGATAAATACATGATTAGGAATCGCCTATTAGCGTATTCTTGATAAAGCTATATATTCTGAATATCCATATACTTAAGTTTAGTAAAGATTCTTTCATTCTTATCAACTATCAATTGGATCGTTTAAATATTATTGCAAAAAATGTTAATAAGCTTTTTCATCAATACTCTAATTTTCTTTAGAAACCTTAATATTGCCATTACTTTTTTGGTTAATCTTTCCATATCTAAAAATTCTGCTTTTATAATCGAAGTAATAATTATATCTTGCCTTATAGCTTTTCATACAATAGCATTACTATACAATATAATCATATAGCTTTAAAAAGATCTTTGTGTAACTATATCATTTGCAAAAGAAGTATTTGAAAAGGTTATCATTTAAAGGATATAATTGTCTCCGTAGCAAATAGAAAAATATCGAGATCTATATAAGTATACGATACAATGGTTAACAACTATTTGATAATCTTTTGAAGGATTAGTGTTATATTCGCTTAGTTTAAAGAAAAGAAAAGTTAAATTGGCTTTAATTGTTATAGCCGAATATAGGATTAATTCAACTTTTTCTTGATATTCTTTTACTTCTAAAAAAGATATTATGTTTTTATTCTTTTCGAATACTATAATTGGAAGTAATATAATTGCTTTTTCTTTTGTAAAACCAAACTTGTAAGCAATTTTATTAATATAAATGTTGTATGTTAACCATAATTTCTTAAATTATCGATCTTTAATGATTCGAATTTCTAGAAACCATTAAATATCGCCGAAATCTCTAAGCTCATATTTAGCCTTGATTTCATTAACTATTTGATTCTTTTAATGTTTATACTTTTTATAATAAATCATTTGGATATTATCAACAAAGAATAGGATGAATATATGATAATTAGGAGATATGAAGATACAAAACTTTTCTTTGTACTTTACCATTTTTAGATTGGTAAATGTACTTATAAACTTTTTATATCAAAGTGTAAAGGAATCTTTTAAATCATACAATGTACAATCGAAAATAATGGATTTACCAAATACTTTATACTTATCTAACATATAGCATATCATTAGATTCCCAATAGGATCTCGAGATATATTAACGAAGGTATTTACAATATCGTATTGCTTTATCTCAAAATTATCTTTTACTATCATTGCCATTATTATACAAAAAAACCGTGCAGCAAATGTAGCAATGTAGATTAACTTGATTATCGCTATATTCTAAAGATCTTTTTTAACCATTAATTGTAATTTGCAACAATCAATATAATCGCTTTGATTATTTTTATAAATAAATACTTATTAAAAAGGAATAAACTTTAATTTAACCGATATTATTTCAATTTCTCGCCAAATGCCTTAATCTTGCAATGCTTTAATTTTGCAATCACAATCCATTTTAAACCAATATCCGAATACATAAATCCGAAGATTATAAAAGAATTTCGATGGTAATGGTGCTGCTAATTTTAACATTCGCAAAAGATTTTTAACTTTGGATTGAATCAAAAGCATAATTATCGGTTTATATTTTATTGCAGCAACTATTATATTATATATAATAATGAATTTACCATTTTGTTCATTTAGCTTATCCTCTTGCTTATTAGGCCAGAAAGTGTTATAGAACTTATTTAATCGTTAAAATCCATTTCTAAATCCGTATGATTAAGCAATCACAATACCAATGAAAGTATTAATCTTGTAATAACCATTTGCTTATTGATACAAACGATTTAAGCGTTTGATGCGATTTATTGTTTAATACCTTGTATAATCGGGAATTATATCAACATCGTTAAGCGCATTATATTTAGTGTACTCTTCAATATTGATATTAAGCCTAGAAATCTTTATTTATAAAATATATAACCGTTTAATAGCTTTGTTAAATATAAATGATAAAGGAGATTTTTTAAACGTATTTCTTTTTATAAAAAGCAATAATGGATCTCTCTCTTCTTTATCGAGAATCGAATAATCATTCGATTTACTATCCTTAAGATTACTATCTAACGCTAATGTTAATGGTTTTGATAAAATTGTTGATTCTCCATAACCAAAATCCATACAAACCTTCCGTAAATTAATCACTTTGAACGAACTTTCATTCTTTATTGTAAATATAATCAATAAAAATCTTGGTTCACTAAAAACCAGCAATAACTTATCGATACTTATAACTGTATTAGGATTTAATAAAATGCCATACTCATTATCATGAATTAAAATAAATAGCAAAGATTCTGTCACCCAATTCTCTTAACCTTTTTGATCTTTTTTAATTACTTTAATCACCCTCAAAATCAAAGATTTAAAATGTTTATGATTCTAATTAAAAGTGCATGCGATTTCGAACTCTCTTTGTATAAATCCTTTAATAAGTTCATCATTTATATTCTCTAAAATAATGCCATCCGGCGATTTCATTTACTAAATGTTCAATTCAACAATTAACTTCTTGATCATTTGGATTGGTATAGTATTAATAGTTTCGCTATAAAGATCGTTTTTATAAACAAATCTTTTATTGAATCTAACATTTTGTATAATAATAACTTTATTAAACATAAGGATCCAAATACAAAAGATTGCTATAGTAAAGATATATCCGATTAGATACCCAATGTATATTTGCGGATTGATCTTATACTATTTCACCTTTATCCCAGCTTTTTTTTCCTTATCCAATAGGAATGCGCAATAACTATATCTATATATTTTACTTCAATTGAAGTAAAGATTGTTAATAATCCTTTATAACAACGACAATGAATATCATTTGTAATATTGCTTAAACCAGGAATCAATTATTTCATTAAAGCATTTTCAACTCTTTGCTTTTAATGAATTAATATTATATAGGTATATAGTAGCAAAAATAGCTTTTATCTATATCTTATCCGGCAATCCAATTAAAATGCATATTTTAATTTGTTTAATAATGATTTCTTACCTTGCACATTTTGCTTCTCTATTAGACTTATATGTAAAGGATAAAAAGAATTCAAGTTTTATACCTTTTTCGAAAATTTATCTTTTGAACACAATATTACCTTTGATTCCTATTACAAATATATCATTGTTTTGCTTAATCATTACAATATAAAGACTATATTTACAATAAACCTACGCAACAAAGTTTTATAATACTTTAGAAACTTTGTTATACGTTTTCTAGATCAATACAATAATAAAGATCTTTCTATTGTACATATCCTTAATTATTAGTATCCATAACGCTTTGTTATAAGTATAAAGAAAATTGAACAAATCCTATTGAACCTTATAAAAAGGTTTAAATGATTAATAATCATTAAATAAATATAAAACAACTTGTTTAACGTAAATATATAAACAATCAACGCATTTTACCCAAGTAATTCCTTTGATTTGTATTCCTTTAATTATCCTAACTAAGTATTCCAACGCTTTTTTATCGAAATATTCTGATTTTTCATACTATAGATCGCTTGATTCTATTCGAAGCTTTATCGTTTCGCGTAATCGAAAAAAAGATTTGTTGATTTTTTGGCTTTTGGTAAACATTATAATATTTATACTTACAGGAAAATTAGATTTATTAGAATAATTGAAACAAGCGTTATATTTTAAAAAAACAAGATTGTGTTTTCTAATGCATTAAACAATAATAGTACTATTAACCCGATCGCCGATTCTAATAATAGCGTCAAAATCATCAAACCAAGCACCTTTGTTACAAAGAAAAGTCTCGAATACGAGATTAATATGAAAACCAAAAACAAACGCAACATTAATCAATATAAGATCCGCTTTATTCAACAAAATTCCTTTGATTACTTTATTGCTATAATTAACCATTAGCAAGCTTAATAATCCTACTTTGATGTAATCTAAGATATTATTAAAAACATATTTTCCGTTTACTAAAAAGCTTGCATTATTAACAATATATATAGTATTGCAATTGTTCAACAAAATATAATTAATCAATATATATATGGAAGTGATTATTAAAGTTGAGAAAGCGCCGATATATTTGTTTGAGTTGATAATGCAAAAAGCAATGTTATAAAGATCTTTCTTTGATAAAGATCCATAAAGTTGATTAGTTTAAATATCAAAAAGCCATCCCTTTTTGGATAAAATACTACAAAGATTGTTATATTTCTTATCTTTGATACATTCGTTAATTTTTTTAATTTGCTTTTTACTAATGGATCAAATAAACTAATTAATATATTTATTTGTAAAAATTAGTTCAACCATTCGGCATTTGTCGGGCTTATATCGATGGTTTGGTTCAATTATTTGATTCTTTTTATAAAGATAATGCTAAATGGTATTATTGCTTTTCGATTATCGTTTAGATCCGGATAATTGTTGTAATCCAGGTTCTAAAGTAGCGAAAAATCTTTTTGGCAAAGGATTATAAGCTATTCGATCAATATAATCAACGAAAAAACTACTATATTATTTTAAAGTAATAGTATAATATCTTTTCTTGTTTTTAATATTCAAAGTAATTAATTGTTGCTTTAATCAATTTGGGGCTGGTTTATTAAATGTTTCCAAGAATTGTTTACATCCACGGATTCCTTTAATCTTCAAAAGGTTGTAGGCTGATGCTTAAGCATAAAATGATTCCCATTCCTTATACTATTTTACCGGGTCGATTTGTTCATTGTATATATTATTAAAATGATCGATATATTTGGTTTAAATGATCTTTAGGATTATTAAATTAATAAAAGCAATCTTCATATATAGCTAAACAATAATTTGTTTTAGGATCCGATTTTGCATAACTTTTTAAAAGATTTCCAAAATATAAAATAAATCGATTATAGATATAATTCAATCGAATATATAGTAGAAATTACTATGATTTTAATTGTATTCACTCTTTTGAATCCTATAAATCTTCTTTATAAATAAAAAGTTCTTTGCAAGATCTTTGAATATAATAGAGATAAGATCAATAAAGAGCTTAAATTTAAACATTCCATTCATTTCAATGTTTATATTAGTGTATCAATTGTAAGCTTTAAAGTTCATAGCATATTGATTATAACGTTTACGATTCTTTTCAAAAATTATAATATCCATGGAAAAAGCTTAAAATGGATTAGCGCTTAACCAATCACGAAATTGGTAATTGGAAGAGTTTGGGATATCCGGATCGATATTGTTCCAGATATATTTAGAGCAATTAATGTTCTTAAATGATAAGTACTAAAGGAATCAATCCGCTCGACTATTAAAAATGATCTTTAATATAATAAAGAGGATGATTATTAAAGGATGGAAATGTAATAAAAAATGATTAGGGATTAAAAGAAAAAAAGAAATTGTATGATATCGATATTCGAATTGTAATTATTATAAAGATTTCGAACACAAATCGAGCTTATAATTATCATAAAGGATAACTACGAATATATAATAAAATGATATCAAAAAGGGATAAAAGTATAAGTATAAAACAATGATTGTATTGTTATCTATCTTTTTAAATACAGGATTCATTTGTTCTTTATATACTATATATACATGATTACATATGATTATATGTGATTATTGTATAGCTTTGTAATTATAAGGATTTACAATACTACAAGTTATAATATGATCGTATAATAGTAGTTACAGGTTCAATTAGTCGATATGCCAAGCTCGATTGATACTCCGATGCTTCTAGCGCCGGCAGATCAAAAGCGGTTAGTGTACTTAAGCATTTTTGCGTACATATGCTTTAGTGGGCTCGAGCACCTTAGCGTACGTATGCTTTTTAAAGTGCTCGTGCATCTACTACCGGAAGATCCAAGTAATACGTAAGAGCATAGTGTTTAGTAAACACGTGCTTCTTACGTACCTTACGCTCTCAACGTAACAATATTGTATTTAGCAAAGAAAAACAATCTGTTTTCAAGCTTCTAAAAAAGCTTATAACGGATGGATCTGTTATAAAAGGTTGTTAAAGGATTATGAATATGGTATCGCAAAAAACGATTGTTTTGAAAGCAAAATTTAAAGAGATATTAGCTTCTTTTATAAAGAAAAAGAGTATCGCTATAACTATTATAACCTTAGAATTTACAATTTTCTATTGTAATATAGTAAAAAAAGACTTTATTAATATAAATCCTGCTATTATTTGAAAGATATTGTTGGTTTATAATCAAACTTTTGATGTTATTTATATATCAAATATAATAAGATTGTTTTTGAAAAAAGAGTTTGATTACAAAAACGAAATTATTTAGATCTTTTTTATAAGATTAAGATTATATCAACAAGCATTTGCTAATGTAAAAAAGCCAATAATAGATAAAATGGTAAAGGATATATTTTTAATATATATACCAATGTATAGTATATAAACAGCAACTTTTATTTACATTAATATATTTGAGAAAATATTGGAAAAAGCTGTAGCGTTTTTTCAAATAATCGAAAGACTAGTTAAAATTGTTGCATTTGCTGCAAAATCCTCAAATAAAGGAAAATAGAACAATCGCGATGGAAAAGATGATTATAGAAATGATCGTAAAGGAAAATCAAAAGGATTATATAATTGAAATAAATTATCTCGAATCGAAAAGATTTAATGCTATAATTGTAAAAAATATGAATATTTTAAAAAGGAATATTGCATATTTAAAAAGGATGAAAAATATACTTATAAAGCTTTTGCAAATAGCAAAGATTCTGGCTTTAAAAAAGCAAAAGCAAATATAGCATTAAATAACAATTATACTTTTTTCTATTATTCTAATGTTTCTTTTCAAACAAATAATAACGATTCAAAATGAATGTTCGATTCAAAAGCTTTTTATTATTTTATTAGCTAGTTTAAAGTTTTAAATAACGTTATAAAATAGCTTATACTACAAAAAGTTCGAATTGCTAATGGATTATTTGCTTTAAATATAATATACGGAAATATATAAATTAACAGATTTATATTTTCTAATATATAGTATGTAAAGAAATTTGGGATAATACAATTGATTTCTGTTAATTTTCTTATCAAAAATAAATATAAAATAATTTTCGAAAAAGAATCAATGTTTTGTTGAAAGTTTGGCCAATTGAAATTTGCAGCAAAAAAAGCATTTGGTTGCTATATTATGCAAGATTTTGTATTATAATTTGTTAATCTTATATTTGAAGAATTTGTTGCTATGAATGATATTGATTTTTACAAATCTATATTCGATTTAGTATATCGTTAACTTAATTACTTTAATTACAATTAGTTTTGAAAGTTTTCAAAAGTATATATAAGTTTAAAATTATTAAGAAAACAAAAATCGATAGAAAGATCAATATATTTATTTTATTTAGTAAAAAGAATAAAAGAGTATTTCAACAAATATATAATTGTTAAAACGTTTACGATTTTATATCGTTTTTATTATAATCTTTTTAGAATTTAAAAAATATTTTTCTTGAATAACAAATACTTTATAATAATTGTAGATAACATTACAAAGTTTATATGAATCGAATATATTCTTGATAAATCCGCGGTTATAATTGTATTAATATTTTTGGTTTTGTTTAAATTGATCGAAATAGAATCTAATAGTAAAATCGTTATAATATATGTTGATAACGACAAAAGAGAGTTTAAAACTATTTTTCAAATAAAGATTTCGAAAAGAAGCATATAATTTGAACCTTTTTCTTTAAAAAAGCATGTTATAAATAATATTATTAAAAAGAAAATATAGGATATAAATATTATATCAAAAAGTTTTTTAATAAAGTTAGGAATACTTTTGATTTAATGGGAAATTACTATATTATATATTGTTTATTTAAAAAATCGATCTTTTACAAAAGCATTGTTTTTTGGAGAAACTAAAACATTTTCGAAAACTATAATGCTTTTTAAAATTTATAACAATTATTAGCTAGATTTACAAAAGTTGAAAGTATTCGGATATATAATATTTGCTTGTAATCTTTAATAATTAAAGCAAATTATGAAGAAGTTTGAGTTAAAAGTGTTAAAAAGAAAATATCTTTTTGTTGATATAGAAAAGAATCAAATTTACAAACTTTTTAATCTTTTTACCTTGAAAACGATAAAAACGATAAATATTGATTTTAATGAATATAGATTTTTATTGAAAAACGATTCAAATATATTAAATTATAAAAAGATTTTGATAAAATCGAGAAGAAAAGCAAATCAAATAAAAAATCAATTTATAAAAAGTTTACAAAGTTAAAAAAGGATTTGCATTAATACAAAACAAGTAAAAGTTCTTATAAATTTAAATATTGATACAAAACAATCAAAAACTTTTATAAGTTTAAATATTAAATCAAGATAATCAAAAGTTTTTATAAGTTTAGATTATAATAACAAAAAGTCAAGCTTTTTTATGGATTTAGATAAAAATGATTTTATATAGAATCTTCATTTAGAAAAAGCTTTTTCTATAGTAACTACAGTTTGTGGTTTGCAAGTACAAGCTGAAATCAAAAAAGTTATAAAGAACGAAAAAAAGGTATAATAAGAATTTGATGTAGCATATTTATATATAAATGCTAATATTGAAGCTATCGATTTGAAGAACGCTTTAGATTCGAACTTTGAAGTATAAATAAAAGCAATCAAAACAAAATTGATTAATTTGAAAAACAACAATACTTTTGAAATGATTGATAATATCTTTTCGAAAAAAAAGAAACTTTTGAAATCCAAATAAGTTCTACAGAATAAGCTTGATCAAAATGGCAAACTAGAAAGAAAAAAAGCTAGATTAGTAATTAAAGGATTCTTACAAAAGTATAAAATCAATTTTACAAAAACATTTGCAGAAGTTGTAAGATATTTTATATTATAAGCTTTTCTAGCCAAAATAGCGAAAAAGGACTTAGAAATTGATAATATAAACATCGATACGGCGTTCTTAAATAAAGAATTAACCAATGTTGAAATCCTAATGAAAATCTTATGATTCTTTGAAGAGGTATTTGCTTTGAACTTTATTAACGGCTACTTTAAACTCAAAAAATCATTTTATAAATTGAAACAAACTTTGAAAGTATAATGGCAAATAGTTAAATTGTTCTTTAAAAGTATAGGTTTATAAACTTCAATAGCAAATCCCAATTTGTTTATTGGAAGAGAAGTATATATCCTATTCTATATAGATGATTTGCTAATATTGGAATTACGATTTGCGGTTAATACGATTAAAAAGATTATAAGTTAAAGATGGAAATATAAAGATTTTGGATCGATACAAATCTTTTTAAGAATTCAAATCGAATAGAATAAAGCTTAAAGATCTTTCAAAATACATTAGAAAGTATATATCAAAAAGCTTTTGAAACGATTCAAAATCTATAATCCAACGTTTTGGAATCTTTTTTTCTTTGTTAACACTATATTAAAACCAGCTACAATAACAGAGCTATTTAGCGAAAACGATAAAGCTTTATATTTACAAATTATTGAATTAGGGATTTATTTAATGAATGGAATAAGAGGCAATTTCGCGTTCTCAATTGGTTAGTTTGCAAAAGTAATGTATGCTTTTAGAAAAGAGCATTTAATCCTTGCAAATCACTTTCTAGAATTCCTCAATAACATAATTGATATTAGTACAATTTACTTGAATCGATTGCAATATTTGTTACGTTTTTATAATATTTTTATAAATGTTATATAGGGCTTAAAAGCAAACCGAAAATCGATACAAAAAATGATTGTTATTCGATACAAAAGTGCAATAATATAGTTTTTAAACAAACAAAAATTTATAGCACTTTGTACAATGGAAACTGAGATTATAATTGCAAATAAGGGTGTAAAAAAGGTTGTATAACTCGAAAAGCTAGTTGTTAATTTAGAAGAACGAACCTTTTCAAAGCCATTTATATTTATGCTATATTGCGATAACAAAAGCAGCATTGATTAGATACAAAAGAACAAATTCCATAACAAAGCTAAGCATATTGGTATATAGTGACACTTTATACAAAAGGATATAATCGAAAATAAAAGATTATAAATGGTATGGATTCTTGGTTTTGAATAGAAAGCTAATATTTTGATAAAACAATTGATTTACCCTGGATTTTTGATTTATAGTAAAGGATTTGATCTTGATTTCGAAAAGCGTTAAGGAAGCTTTTGTATTGCGATACGATATAACCGTAAAATACTAAACTTTTAAAAGAAGATGTAGGTATTGCAACGACAATAGGTTGTCGCTGTAAGAATTAATAAGGCCCTGGAACATATATATAACGCTAGAAAATCGAAAGTAATGGAAGAAGTGGTTATTTCTACAAAGTGTTCAATTGTACAGTTTTTTTGGGTTTGGAATGGACCAATCAGAGTGCGTTTTGGGCTCATATAAAGGTTTGGGAGATACAGAATCACTATCGTCAAAAGGCACTTCAAAAAGCCTTCAAAAACGTCTTTTAAAAGGCCTTTTCTTTACGTGATTCTGATGGTCGAATTCGACCATAGTGGGGCTGTTGTAATCACGTGTAGCGCTATACCTAGTTAGGTGTCTCCACCTTATATACTCAGTAGAACACATATGCCACTTCTAGCATATTAGACAATATACACTCTACTACTACAATAATTATAATCCTTTTTGAACCAAAATTCAAAAATATATTTATTTAATTGATTATAAAAACGAGAAAGTAATAGTATAATAGATTTGAATATTTTTGAAAAAACATTTAAAAGTTTTGAAAGTAAAAAAAAAGTTAATTTGAAACTAATTGCAAAAACAACAATATTGTAAAATATAATAAATTTATTCTTTTTTTCCGAATCATTTAGTTTATCTTAATCTAGTTAAAAGATATTATAGAATTCGTTTAGAAGGTTATTATCTCGAATTAATTCTAAAGATTATCTAATAATAATTTTAATATTTATTTATTTATTTATTTATTATGTTTAACGTCTATGTAAACTAGCTAGGCTCTTAACCTCTCGAAAGGTACTAGAGACGGGTGATACACTAATAGATCGTAAACCCAGGAGCTCACCATTTAGGTACGTATTGTACGACATCGCTAGATTGAAGCATTAAGATCGCCTTTTCCCAGCGATCTTTTACAACTTTAGTTTTGTTGAGTAACCTCTTTTCGTCATTTAAGAAAGTATTCTACATTAAAAGGGTTAGTTTTTACTTGTTATACTTAAAGAAAGTGAATATTGGGTTATATAGCAATTGTATTAGTAAAAAACGCTAAAAAAGCAATTATTATATTAAATTGCAGTTTTTGTATTGTTGTATAAAGTATTGTACTATGTTTTATAGATTGCGCTTCAAATTAAATTTCGAAGTGAAGCAAAGAATAAAGAAAAAGGAGAGGGGGTAAAGAAAAGATTGAATAAAGTATTGCATTGAATATTATCTGGGGTGCTGTTAGATTTTCGATTGCAAAATGTAAAATATTATATTATTGCAACAAAATGTTCGAATTTTTTTGGAAAAGCAAAAAGTTATTGTATATAATCGTATTTTTCCCAGGCAATTATTGGTAAGCGAGTAGGTTTAAGCGATTACAAATGGAACCTTCTAATAAAGATTTTACAAAAAACGAAATACTTAAGGGTTTTAGTTTTATCGCATAGGTAATGAATCTTTGCGTTTTTGTGTTTGAAATGTTTATAATAAGCTTCGAAATCGCCATGCTTAAATCGCAATGCTAATAGTTTATATAATATTGATTTAGTAAGTTTAAGTTTTATAAGCTTTTTAAATGCATAGTCCAATTGCTATTTATAGTATCCTTTCGCTAGCGTAAACTCGTTTTTGCTTTACTAATCGTTTGTTGTATTACGGATTAAGCTTTGTACTATTAAACCTATCCCGCTAATTGTTAATTACGCGATGAACTTTGAATTTACTATATTGCTTTTCGCATTTGTGTTTGTTAATTTATTTGTTGTTTCGTTGTCGATAATCCTTTAGTGTCTAAGGGACTATTGTATCTTAACCGCATGCTAATCGATAAGTTTATGGCTTTTTAAAAACGTTTATTATAAGATATCCGAAACATTCGCGTGTTTATATTATATCATCGAAATGTTATCGATACAAAACTATTTTTGTATATCCATAGTAATTGGTAGCGTTAACGCTTTTTGTAGCCCTTTCAAAACATTTATTGCTTTTATATCGAAGATGTATAAGAATATATTAATTGCGCTTTTGTCGATAACAATAAAATCTTGTCTTTGGTAAATTGTATAATCGTAGTTTATGTGTTTATCTACGTTATTGTACAACTCGAACTTATCGAAAAAGATAATAATTGTATTAAAAAATAAAGCGTTTTATTAATCAATAAAGCTTTTCGTTATCGTTTTTTTATTTATTCTCTTTGTAAAGTCCGTTCTACATTTGGGGGTATAGTGCGGAGAGGAGAGGATTGAACAAAGCGCTTTTGAGAGCAACCGGTCTGTTGTTCGTAGCCTTATACCACATTGTATACAATGCCCTAATACAATTAAGCGTATAATAAGCGGGTGATATATATCCAACTTTTTAAATCGAAAAACCATATTAATACGGATATATTCTAGAACTACTTCGCAAGGCGGAAAGCCCGCATCGCGTAAATCAACTATTATAAACATAATCCTTCAAATTGGTAATACGCCTTTTATTGCTATATTGATCATTTTGTTCGTTTTTGTTATATATAACCCTATACAGATGCTTACTATAATGCTTTGTAAATAGCTACCACCCATACTTAATCTTGTTTATTCCGGATACCAAACCTTTACTTCATATAATAACGAAAGCAAAACGTATATAATAATGGCTTTTTGTAGAGAGGTTATAAGGAGCCTGTATTACATATTAACAAAGTATTTGATATACAACGTTACTTTCCATGCCTTTTTCATTCGTTTCGCAATATGCCTTTTGAACGTAAACTTGCGATTAAACCATACTCCTAACCATCTCAACGCCGGTTGCTTTGTATCGTTCGATATATTTATTGTAGGCTATATAATTAGTATAAAAGAGATAACCATTTCCGGAGCGCATATATAACGCTTACGAATAAAATGTATCATCTTTAGCTTTTCGAGCGCAAAAGCGATTTTATTAGTTTATCCCCACGTTTCGATTCTTTATATATTTTGCGCAATCGCTGTAATATTCTTTTTTAGTGTATTGCTTATTCTGTATAGCGCGATATCGTTCGTGTACCCGAAGCAAAAAGTTTAGTTCTAGTTCAAGAGTTTCGTTAAGTAAAGTATATAAAGCATTGGAGATAAAAACAAGCTTTAAAAAGTACTATATTGTATTTGCGATTCGTTTATATATATGTTTTTTAGCTTAATCATCATTTTGCAATCTTGTAAAAACAATCGAATCAATTTCAAAAGAGCTATAAGCCAGCTTTGATTCTACATCTTCTTTAATAACTGCCGGGATAGCAACGCGTCGAATACGTTTTGAATATCCATTATAATCAACGTAACCTTTTGTTTCCTAGCAAAAGCGCATTTTACGTTATATACGAATGCCATAATTAAGTTTATAGCCGATCGTTTAAACAAAGCTTTGCAATACTAAAGGCTTAATATATTATACGTCAACAACGTTTACATTATCCGTTTTACAATGGTTCGTTTTAAACCTTTGCCTATACAGAATAATAGAGCTATTGAATGCCAAAAGCGTATAAAGCTTTTATTTTTCTTGCCAACTTTAAATAGTATTACTATTTTAACTAATCGCTAGATTTTAAAAAAGTAGCTCTTTTTGAAACAGTATTCGAAAAAATCATATAAGTATTTTTTAATGTTGTTCTAATAAGCTTTCAAAAGTTTAACTATGATTTTGTTAGCTTTTAACAAAGTATTTAAAACCTCAATAATATTCCATTCTATTTTTTTAAAGAATACAATAGTATTTCAAGGAAAAATAGAAATATAACTTTCTAATATCGAATCCGCTTCCAGATTGTTAATGCTATTATATCTATACAATACTTTGTTTAATAAAGCCTATACTTTTTTCTTTATACCTTCGATCGATTAGTTATCAATTATAAACAACAAAGCTTTAAAAAAGGAAACTGCTTTATGCTAATCTACTATTTTATATAGATCTGTATTATCCGATGTATTATCGATTACTCTTTTCCAATACTCTCTTTTCGCTTTACGCGTTGCAATAAATATTCGTTTCCTATCCTCAAAGGTTTTGTTAAAGCGTTTGTATAAACTATACATTATTGCACTTTCGTTAATCCACTAAAGCATTGATTATGCCCGGTTGCTTGTTAATCGCTTTACAATCCGTATCGATTGTTGAAATAAGTTAATAAGCCGCTTTGCGATTGTTTTTAGTTCAATATTTGTAACGATATTTCCGACTTTCGGCAACCAATATGTTTTGCTTTCTATTAAACTAGTAAACGTATATAAATCGCTTTCGATAACTTTGTATCCAACGCATTTGTTAAATGCTGTATTTCGCTTTGAAATAGTAGTGATTTGCGTATAATAATCCGATTCGCAATTTATATCCCGATGTATTATCGTTTTTGCGAAAGGTATATTGAAGAAGATAAGATCAATTATATGCTCTACGCGATGAGTAGATATCTCTACTTTGTTAATAAAGTTCATATTAATATCCTGTAATCAATTAGCAAGTGAAGTTTTTTGAATAGCCGATAATATCTTTAATTCGTAAATATTGTATTTCGCGTTGAAATCCTTTCCCATCAGTATATAGAGCACCGAAGTGATACTCGTTGTATAATATATCATTATTGTAGTATTGGGCTTATAATAAATATTAACTATATGATGATCGTTTATTTTAAACTATACTACATCTTTACAATATTCATTACATCGTTGTTGCGCTTGTATTACGGCTTTTTGTTGTATATACAATATAGTTTTTGATTGCTTGATTTCCTTTTCAATTGCTCCTTTCGATTTCTACAAATTGTAAAGGGTATAGCATTTGTATATCAGGTGATTTTGTATTTTAGTGCTTAATAAGCTTTAGAATTCTTAAATACAAACTATATTCGCTTTGCTTTTATAAACAAATTGAAACAAAATACTATATACCCTCGCTTTTTTTCTTATATTTGCCTATATTATTGTTATATATAGGGTCGGACTATCCTTGCGATTTTTGTTATTACGTTGGTTTAGGCTTTTATTTATTAAAAAGATCAATAACTTTAATTAATTGTATGGTTACTATAACATTGTTGTTGTTAGTATCCATCGTATCTTTAATGCAAACTTTGCGTACGTTGTTCTGTAACAAAAGTTTTAGATTCATTTGATTCAGGGTTGCTTTAAAGCGTTTCAATACTTTATTTTGCGATATCGTTGTATTTGTTGTACATTTAGCATTGTTGTTTATTTCCCTTGAAGTTGTTAATATCTGGATTTCAATGCGGATAGATGTTGGGGTCTAAATAGCACTTAGTTGTATAAAGCTTTGTATACTTTGGAGCGTTTAAAAGTGTTGAGTTTTTGCTTGAAATATGTATATTGTTTGTATAGTGTATATAATTGTTTTTAAAGCGCACGCTTTTTAAATCGCTCGATTATTTCTGCGGATCAATTCTATTTAAGTTTTAATCAAATTGCATTGTGGTTTATTTTCGATTATATTGTAAAACGTTAACGAGTAGTTTTTATATCCTATTGGAAACGAATCGTAATATCCGTTACATTTTGCAAACGTTGGGTATAATTCGTATATTAATCTTTAATATTTAGCTTTTGCGATATTACAATTGTTATATCGTATAAATCTTATACAACAATAGATATTGCAATAAGTTTAGCAATCTTGTTTATAGAGTTTTATTTAACTATGAGGGGGTAAAAAAGTAGAAAGAGAGGTAGTTCCAAATAAGCAAAAAAAAGCGATCAAAGTAGTAAAACTAATTACTTAAACGTTTTTTGCATTGTTTCTAAAACTTTTAAAGCATTTTATCGGAGTAATATTGGTTTGAATTCAGGCCTCTTTCTTTATTATCTTTTTAATAACTTCAACCTGTTTATTAATCGCGTTGAACAAAATGTTTAATATCGAATGTACGCAATGGTTATACTATATCTCCGAAAAATCAAAGCATATAGTTTCAATGATTTTGTAAATCTTTGATTTGTAAATATCCTTTATTAAAGTATCCCTTATCTCTAAGGATTTGGAGTATAATACCCAACCCGATTTGCATCCTACCACCTCCGAGATATCTTCGTTTTTGATATTTGGAATAACCTTAACTAAGTTTTTTCGAATCAAAAAAGGACTATTATAACATAAACCTACGAAAAAAACACATTTAGTAAAAATGCGTTTATCCATTTTTATTATTTTAGTAATGTTTTTTTTTGCAAAGTTTGCTCTAAAAACCCTGTTTTGAAAAGCAATCAATAATTTATTAGCTTTAAAGGTTTTTATAATTCTTGTTTATATTATAAGCATTTCGATTATTGTTATACTTTTTTGTATTTTAAAGGTTTTTGGGTTTATAGTTATATTTATTACAAAAGCGTTTGCGATACATATTAGAATTGCTTTTTGGATTAATATAATAGTATACATTTTTTCTTTGATGAAAGTTTTAATAATCCTTTTTAGAAAGTTAACAAATGCAATTGTATACTTGCGGCGGGTTGCTGTTTATTATTTGGTTTTTTGTAGAAACTTGTTAACCCTTTAAAAAGCCATCGATTATTAAAGCCCTTTGAGTATAATAAAGGGAAACGATGTACTATTAGTTCTTTTCTTAATTTGAATTTGGAGAAAAATAAGCGAGAAAGGGTTTCGTTGCTATGTATAATCGCTATCAACCATTCGCGATCCCCTCGCTAATGTGGTAAAGCCCGTTTCCGCTATAATGGCTTAAGAAAGCGCTTCGTGTCTCTTTCGTACATATATCTTATGCTATACAACGCTGTATTGTGATATATCGTCGTCGTTGGACCTCGTTTTTTTGAAAAATTGATCGTTATTTGTAACAATTTTAATAAATATATTAATCAATCTATTTCCGGTATTTCATTAATGTAAATATTGAAAACGTTGTATAAAATATAATTAATCAACAAATTAATTAAAACGATCAAATTGATAATTAGAAAATGATTAAAACTTGTTTGGATTAAAATTAGTTTTAAATATTTTTATTTAAACTATTCAAGCTTGTTTGAAAGAACAATAAAAATCAAAAACTAAAGCATATTGATTTTGATATTTCTTTATTGTATATATTTTTGATAAAAATCGAAAAGGTATAATTAATTCTTCGATTTTATAAAATATAAAGATTTTTATTAGTTTAACAAAAAGCAATCTATATTGAGATTTTGTTTTGTTCTTTATTTAATTTAAAATATTAAATGTTTTATTAGCAACTACTAAATTTTTGTTTTGAGAATCATAAATTTGATTTTGAATTTGAACTAATACTTTAATGATTTTGTAATCCATTTCATTGTTTTAAGTAATTAAAAGTACAACAGAAAAGCGTAAAAATTTGCGATTAATAAGATTAATTTGATTACTATTTAGTATATCTTTAATTACTAATATCAAACGATTTTATTATATTTTAATACTAAGTTTTATTTTCTTTATAAGTTCCAAAGCCTATAAAACTGATAGAAAAAGTTCCTTTAAATTACTATGATTTTTATTACTAAATAAAGAAACCGGTTTAAAAGATATCAATATTTTAATACTTTTTAAATCCATTTTTAAGGTTGATATCCCGATAAAAATTTTTAAAATATATATAGCTTTGAAAACATTTATATTTTTTTTGTTTATAATTAAAATTGAATTATTTAATTTGTAACTAAATATAGCTTTATTAGTATTCGTTTTCTTAAGAATATTAAACTTTTTGACAAAATTCCTAAAATCGAAATCGGGTATAATATTAATAATGTTGTAAGCTTTGTTTATTCTATAAATATAATATTTGTTGAAAGTAACGTTTCGAGTAATAATAACCTTATTAAGCTTCGAAATCCAGATCCTGTAGATATGCATTTTAAATATATACTCAACCAAATATTTAATATAAGTTTTCGAATTAGTTTTATATTATTTATTCTTTATATCGATCTTTTTGTTTTTATTCAATAAATATATACAATAATTGTAACGATATATACCGCTTTAATTAGGTCTCAAATCATTTGTAATAAACCTAGCAAGGTTAGAATCATATTGTTAGAAATATTAACAAAATCAAGAATCATAAACTTTGTTTAAACATTTAAAGCTTTTGCTTTTTAAAGGATTTATATTGTAAAGATAAATAGCGGTTTGCATTGCTTTTATTTATATCTTGTTGAGTAATCCTAAAGAAATTCTTATTTTGATTTGTTTTGTTATAATTTCTTAATTTGTGTATTCAATATTGCTATTAAATTTGTATATATATAAGAATAAAAGTTCAAATTTAAAGCTTTCTTTAACAATCCAATTCTTGAAAATAATAATATTTTTAATACTAATAATTGATGTATCGTTATTTTGTTTTATAACAATAATATTAAGTTTATATTTGCAATAAACCTATATTACAAAGTTTTATAGCATTTCGAAAACTTTGGTATATAATTTTTGATTCAAAATAAAAAAGAATATTTTGCTATTAAATATATCTTTGATAATTAATAATCAAAAAGCGTTAATATATCTATAAAGAAAATCAAAAAATTCTATTGGATTTTGTAAAAAGATTTTGGGAAAAAAAATTATTAGGTTTATATAAAACGATTTGCTTTGTATATATAATAATATAATCAATGTAATCAACCCTAATAATTCCTTTAATTCTAACTCCTTTAACTATGCGAATTAAATACTTTAAAGCTTTTTTGTTTAAATGTTTTGTTTTTTTATATTAAAGTTTGTTAAAATCCTCTTTTAAAATAAATTAATTATGTAAACATTAATACAATTGGTTGATTTAACAAAAGGCAATTGGATATACTATTATAATGCAACTTATAGAAACAAAGAAAAAGTCAAAAAAATAAGAAAAAGAAATAGATTTGTATTTAATAATAATTAGTTTATACTTTCGAATACAATTGGTTATTATATAATTATTCTTTACAAGCCCAATCCTTAATGTATTATCGCTATTACAAAACCACACTTTTTTTCTTTTATTAAAGATTCTAAAATTAGATTGATATAAAAGCTTAGTATAAAAGCTACATCGTTAAATACCAAATCCTTAGTATTAAAACTGAATTTGTTATATAAAAAGTTTTTGAATATGCGAATATCTTTACT
>NGKF01000005.1:2190649-2242385 GCA_002162555.1 Monilinia aucupariae
AAAAAGATTACAAATTCAATAAAATCGTTGGTATTTATTAATCGATATATACCTCCATTCAAAAGTTTAATATCGTTAACCAAATATAAAGTATTGTAATTGTTAAGAAAAATGCTCTAAAAAAAGTAATAAAAAAACATTAATAAAACGAAAGAGTATATACCATTGGAATCTTTAGATTTGATCAATGTAGTACTAATAATAATTGTAAAAAAAGAGAAAAGTTTCAATTTATTTTCCTTACTAATATAATAGTATTAAAGTTATTAATAATATTCAATTAATTCTTTTTCTTTAATATTTTGTACAAATTCTTTTATTTTAAGTTCTTTAGATGTATTTTAAAATCTTAAACCTCGATATTATTCAACGTAATTTTGTATTAAACATTATTTTTAAAAATGAAAGTTTATTGCAAACGGTAATATACATTAACAATGTATCGATGTTTGCAAAGATTAATACATTTGCAACAAAAGCATTTGAATTTGTTATTATTGGAAAATTTGTTATTAGAATAAAAGACTTTATTAAAAAAAAGATATTAAATAAAAAAGAATTAAATAAAAAAGAATTAAATAAAGTTGAGTAATTTGAAAATGTAATATAAGTTTCTTTAAAAAATACTTTTTCAGCGTTTTGCATTAATAAAAGAAAATCTTGTTTAATTTGTTCAAAAATAAAAAGCTTTTTGTTGACGTAAGAAGGGGTAGTAATAATTCTTTGTTGTATACCTTTAACTCAATAAGGATCGAACTTTTTGATTATAATAAAAAACTTTTTAATAATTAGTAATTCTTTAATATTAAAGATATTGTAGATTATCGCTTTTTGGTAGGCAATTCATCATTTTTAAGCCTATTTAATATTACTAGTTTAAGCGATAATAGTAGATATAAATATATCAAGGTAATCTTTTTGAACTTTTATAATGGTTTGATTATTAGTAAAACAAAGATATGATTTGAAGTAGTTTATTATTTGTTGAAGTATATAATTATTTTTTGCACTTATTTGAAGATTTATTAGATAAATAGAATTAATTATTGTAATTATTCAAATATATATATTCCAATACTTTTTGTATTTCGAATTATATTTTTTTCGATAATTGCGATAATTGGTTTTCCAAATTGTATATTTCTTTAGAGTATCTTTTGGAGTTAAATAACCAAAATGTTCGGGTCAAATTAAAGAAAAAGCTTTTGATTTTAGGGCTTTTTTTATAGCAACGTTTGCAATAAGCTTTGCAATAACAAATTTGTATTCGGCGATATTCTTTACGAATTTCGCAATATATTCGTAATTTAATTGATTAGCTATTGTTTCAAAAATAAAAGGAAAAAGTTCTAGGATAATCAATTAATCGATAAGCTTATGGTTAAATGAAAACTTAACATCAAAATTGAAAGTGTTTTAAAGGTTATATAAGATATAAAAACTTTGTAATCCGATATATCATTTTAGCCAATTATCGCTAGTATTAAGCTTGATAGAAATAAACGTTATAATAAAAATGGTAGGGTTTAAATAAAAATTGATGGTAAAATTTGAAAATATTAAAGTGATAAAAAGAGTATAAAAATCGTAAAAATATTAATTAAAGCGATAGCAAGATATTGGCAGTATTAAAAGCTAATCGGGCTTATAACTATTATGCGATAATATAATATAAATCACAGTAATAGGAATCGAGAGATAATACAAAAGTATGGTTTAATAGTGTAAATGGTGGGAACTAGATTTATATAATAAAGAAAAGCTTGATTAATTTGATCTCAAACTTTAATAGCTAGAGATTTATATATAAATGTGATATGAAGCAGTAATAATGTTTTGGTAAAAGTATTATCTTGGTAAAGGATACGTAGCCTTTATTATAGTAGGGCTAGTATACCCAAATACGGATAAGTAAGAAGAGTAAGGAATGTGCTAGAAGTACAGGAATAACACCAGAAATAGTCATATCCTGTAACAAATTCTTATTATACCTTTTTTTCGTTCTTTATAACTTCTTTGATTCCAATTTGTATTTGCAAGCTACAAATTATAACTATTATAAAAAAAGCCTTTTCTAAGCAAGGATTCTATATAGAATTATTTTTATCTAAATCTATAAGAAAGTTTAACTTTTTGTTGTTATAATTTAAACTTATAAAAACTTTTAACTATCTTAATTTAATATTTAAATTTATAAAAGCTTTTAATTGTTTTATATCAACATTTAAATTTATAAAAACTTTTGTTTGTTTTATATTAATGCAAATCCTTTTTTAATTTTGTTAACTTTTTGTAGATTGATTTCTTATTTGATTCGCTTTTTTTCGATTTTATCAAAATCTTTTTATAATTTAACATATTTGAATTGTTTTTTAATAGAAATCTATATTTATTAAAATCAATATCTACTATTTTTATTGTTTTCAAAATAAAAAGATTAAAAAGCTTGTAAATTTGGCTCTTTTTTATACCAATAAAGAAATATTCTCTCTTTAATATTTTTAATTTAAACTTTTTTGTAGTTTGCTTTAATTGTTAAAGATTACAAGTAAATACTGTATATCCGAATACTTTTAGCTTTTGTAAATTTGGTTAACAATTATTGTAAGCTTTAAAAAACGTTATAGCTTTCGAAAGCGTTTTAGTTTTTTCAAAAAGCAATGTTTTCGTAAAAGATCGATTTTTCAAATAAACAATATATAGTATGGTAATTTCCTACTAAATCGGAAGCATTTTTAACTTTGCTAAGAAACTTTTTAATATAATATTTATATCCTATATTTTCTTCTCAACAACGTTATTTATAATATACTTTCCTAAAGGAAAAAGTTTAAATTGTATACCTTTTTTCGAAATTTCTATTTGGAAGACGGTTTCAAACTTTTTTTTGCCGTTATCGATACATATTATAACAATCTTGCCATTAAACTTTGTTTTGATTAATTTGAATAAGATTAAAAGTATTAATACAATTGTAGCCGCGGATTTATTAAGAGTATATTTGATTTATATAAACTTTGTAACATTATTTATAACTATTATAAAGTATTTGTTACTTAAAAAGGATATCTCTTGAATTCCAAAAAGATTATAATGAAAACCATATAAAATTGTAAACGTTTTAACAATTGTATATTTATTGAAATGCTTTCTCATTTTTCTTACTAAGCAAAGTAAATATATTGATCCTTTTGTCGATTTTCGTTTTTTTAATAATTTTAAATTTGTATACATTTTTGAGAGTTTCTAAAGCTAATCGTAATTAAAATGATTAAATCAATGATATGCTAAATCGAATATAGACTTGTAAAGATTAATATCATCCATAACAATAAGCTTTTTAAATGTTATCACGGAGGATAGCTACGAATATATAATGAAGTGATATCGGGAAGGGATAAAGGTATAGGTATAAAACAGTGATTGTATTGTTGTTCGTCTCCTATAATACAAGATCCCTCCGTTCCTAATATACTTATATTCACGTGATTCTACGTAATCATCATCTGACTCTAAGATCTTAAGGATCTGAAGTATAATGATTTATGATATTATAGATCTATAGTATAATAATCTTTGATATTATAATATACTGATAGTTATAAATCTAAATAATCCTAAAAGAGACTAGTATACTAATTGAAAAGATCCAATATTATATTAGTATGATAATGTATAAAGCGTTTATACTAACTTTAAAAACTTGTTTAATTAGTAGTATACCAAGCTTGTGGCGTTTCGGAGCTTTTTAGCTCCGGTTGATCGAAAAGTGGGTAGGGTGCTTATGCGTTTACTTCGAAAGATTCGAGGCTTACGTGGGATCATAGTGTTCTACAAACACATGATTATTACGTGCTTTATACTCTTAACGTGATATACCCCCCAGATTATGTGTGTAGCACATGATCTGATTACAAAGCAAACAAAATGAATGAATCTACAATTATACGTTATTCGCGTAATCCTTTGTTAATATAAACAAACAAACGGAAACTAATTTAATGATATATATGCAATTTCTCTACAAGTAATTATATAAGTGAGTAATTCTATGTGATTTCATGGATGCCTGGATTGTTGATTCTATAAACGATGATAACTATGGTTAAAGACATTCACTATGTATTTATTGTATTTGATCGTTTTATAGTGTATAGTTGTTTTGTTATGATTTCCATCGCCCGGCTATATAATAATAGTTTTGATCCTTTGATTCTTTAATCCTTCAAGTTATCAAAACAACAGTAATAACAATAACAACAACAATCAATAACAACAACATTAACAACATCAATATCAATATGCTTTGTTGTACTTGTAACTTCTAGGCTGGGAACCTTTTCCGTACTCAGGAAGCTTTGGCTATTTCCCGCCATCGCATTGCTTTTTCTTTTTCTTTTTCTCTTTTTGCTTTTGCTTCTCCTTCTCCTTTTACTTTTTCTTTTTCTTTTAATTCTTTTGGATTGTTCCTGGGATATCTTTTTTGCATTTTCGTTTCTTCTCCCCACCGCCTCTATCGCCGCTCTTCGCTTTTTCGTTCCTTTTCTCCTCACTCCTTCGATTCCTTTCTCTTTTATTCCTTTCGAGTTAGTTTTAGCAAAGGTAACAACAAGGATAAGGATGAGGATTAGAGTAAAAATAAGGATAAAAATTCCTTGCTCTGTCGAAAAGTAAGTATTATAATCACTTTAGTAGTATATCATTTACATTTTATAGAATTCTAATAAGGACCTTGGTTTTGATTTTTTAGAGATTGAACATAATAATGAGTCGGGCAATAAAGGGTTTGGAATGGTATCTTCTACTTCTATTATTCCTTCCATAACAATTCCCTATACCCTTGCCAAAAAGATTTGGTTTAAAAAGCCAAGGAATCCCTATTTGTACGTGCAATGTATAAAATCGTTGATCGCTAGGCAAAAAGATAGAATTTGTTATAAAAACGCGGATTTCTAAAAAGCTTGGTGTTATAAATACTTTACGCATATATATTGGCTTTTGCCAGTACATTTATATGCAATAGCGAATAATTTCTTGGTTGCGAAGGCTAGTAATAACGAAAAGGTATAATACTCTCTCTTCGCTTTATATTCTGATCGCTAACTATGTGACTATAAAAAGTGAAGCGTCTCCGAGCCGCTTTTCGGAGCGTTTTGAAGTATATCGATTCTTAGATGGCTTCGAAATCGGCGTAGGGTATATCTATATTGGAAATGGATTTTTTTAGAAACGGGTATACTTCGAAGAATTACTTTGCAACGGCAAAAATGAAAAGGAAAAAAAAGAAGAGGAAGATGGATGATGATGGTAATAGAAAAGTTGCTCGAAGATAAATTTCTTTGGATTAGTAGAGTAAAAAGTAAAGTATAAAGTAATAGGGTATAAAAGGAGTATTGTAATATTAATTTTTTGCTGGTTACACTGATTGTAATCTGAATACTATATAATTCCCGATCATTCGATAACCTTTGTAATTCGATCTTTAGCGTTTTGCATGTTGATTAGTTTAACAAAGTATTCAAACTTCTGCTTAGTGAGATTCTTAGTAAACCTATCTGCCGGTATATCAGCAATTAGTAAATAAGTAATTAGAAATCGCTTATTAGCGTATTTTTAACGAAGCCACATATTCTGAATATCTACGTGTTTAAGTTTAGTAAAGATTCTTTCATTTTTATTAACTATCAATCGGATTGTTTAAATATTGTTGCAAAAGATATTAATAGGCTTTTTTATTAATACTTTGATTTTTTTTAGAAACTGTAATATTGCTATTGTTTCTTTAATCGATCTTTTTATATTTAAAAGTTCTGCTTTTGTAATCGAAGTAATAATTGTGTTTTGTCTTATGGTTTTCTATACAATAGCATTATTATACAATATGATCATATAGCCTTAAAAGAATCTCCAAATAATCATATCATTTGCAAAAAAAATATCTAAAAAAGTTATTATTTGAAGTATATAATTATCCCCATAGCAAATAGAGAAATACCGAGATTTGTATAAGTATACGATACAATGATTTGTTGCTATAAAGTGATCCTTTAAAAAGTTAATATTATATTCGTTTAGTTTGAAGAAAAAGAATACTGAATCGGCCCTAATTGTTATAGCCGAATATAAAATTAATTCAACTTTTTCTTAATATTCCTTTACTTTAAAAAAAGAAACCATATCCTTATTCTTTTCGAATACCATAATTAAAAGTAATATAATTGCTCTTCTCTTTATAAAACCAAATTTGCGAGCGATTTTATCGATATAGATATCATATATTAACCACAATTTCTTAAGTTATTGATCTCTAGTAATTCGAATCCTTAGAAACCATTAAGTATCGTCGAAATCTTTAAACTCATATCTAACTTTGATTCTATTTACTATTTGATTCTTTTGATGTTTATACCTTTTGTAATAAATCATTTAAATATCGTTAACAAAGAACAAAATGAATACATAGAAATTAGAAGATATAAAAATGCAAGGCTCTTTTTTGCATTTTATCATTTTTAGATTGGTAAATATATTTGTAAACTTTTTATACTAAAGTGCAGGGGAGTTTTTCAAGTTATACAACGTACAATCAAGAATAATGGATTTACCAAGTACTTTATACTCATTTGGTATATGATATATTATTGAATTCCCAATAGGATCTTAAGATACATTAACAAAAGCATTTACAATGTTGTATTGTTTCGTTTCAAGATTATTTTTCGTTATCGTTGCCATTATTATACAAAAAGACCGTGTAGCAAATATAGCTACATAAATCGATTCGATTGTTGCTATATCTTAAAAATCTTTTTTAATTATTAATCGTAATCTACAATAATCAATATAACCGTTTTGATTATTTTTATAAGTAAATATTCATTGAAATGGAATAATCTTTGATTTAATCGATATTGTTTCAATTTCTTGCCAAATGCTTCGATCTTGTAATACTTTAATTTTGCGGTTATAATCCATTTTGAACTAATATCCAAATATATAAGTTCTAAGATTATAAAAGAACCTTAATGGTGATAATGCTATTGATTTTAGTATTTGTAAAAGATTTATAACCTTGGGTTGAATCAAAAGCGTAATTATCGGTTTATATTTTATTGCGGCAATTATTATATTATGTATAATAATGAATTTACCATTTTGTTTATTTAGCTCATCCTCCTGCCTATCAAGCCAGAAAGTATTATAAAACTCATTTAATTGTTAAAATCCATTTTTGAATCTATATGATTAAGCAATTACAATACCAATAAAAATGTTAATCTTGTAATAACCATTTGTCCATTAATGTAAACGATTTGAATGTCTGATATAATCTGTTGTTTGATGCTTTATATAATCGGGGACTATATCAACGTTGTTAAACGCATCGAATTTAGTGTACTCTTTAG
The DNA here is from genome assembly GCA_002162555.1 of Monilinia aucupariae. Taxonomy (NCBI): domain Eukaryota; kingdom Fungi; phylum Ascomycota; class Leotiomycetes; order Helotiales; family Sclerotiniaceae; genus Monilinia; species Monilinia aucupariae. The sequence goes on from NGKF01000005.1 coordinate 2,198,056, forward strand.
TATTGATGTTAGGCTTAGAAATCTTTATTTGCAGAGTATATAACTGTTTAGTAGCTTTATTAGATATAAATAGCAAAAAAGATTTCTTAAATATATTCCTTTTTATAGAAAGCAACATTGTATCTTCTTTCTCGTTATTGAGAATCGAATAATCATTCGATTTACTATCCTCGAGAATACTATTTAACATTAATATTAATGATTTTAATAAAGTCGTTGATTCTTTATAATCAAAGTTTATATAAGCCTTTCATAAATTAATCATCTCGAGTGGGTTTTTATTCTTTATTGTAAGTATAGTTAACAAGGATTTTGGTTTACTAAAAACCAACGTTGATTCGTTAACTTTTATAACTATATCGGGATTTAACGAAATGCTATACTCATTATTATAAATTGAAATAAATAGCAAAAATTCTATTACTAAATTCTTTTAACCTTTTTGATTTTCAATCACCCCCAAAGTCGAAGATTTAAAGCGTTTATAATTAAAATCAGAAGTACATACAGTTTCGAGCTTTCTTTATACAAATCCTCCGGTAAGTTTATCATTTACGTTCTCTAAAATAGTGCCATCCAGCGATTCTATTTGCTGAATATCCAGTTCGACAACCAAATTCTTAATCATTTGAACTAGTATAGCGTTAACAATTTTGCTACGAAAATCGTTTTTATAAACAAATTTTTCATCGAATTTAACATTTTGTATAATAATAACTTTATTAAATATAGAAATCCAAATACGGAAGATTGCTATAACAAAAATATATTCGATCAAATATCCAATATATACTTATAGATTAGTTTTATACCATTTTACTCTAATCTTAGCTTCTTTTTTCTTATTTAAAGGGTATATATAGCAACTATACTTATATATCGTATTCCAATCGAAACGAAAATCGTTAGTGATCTTTCGTGATAACAACAATAAGTACCATTTATAGTATTGTTTAAACTAGAAATCAATTATTTCGTTAGAATACTTTTAATTCTTTGCTTTCAATAAACTAATATTATAAAAGTATATAGCAGTAAAAGCGATCTCTATTTACATTTTATCCGGTAATCCAATTGAAATACACATTTTAATTTATTTAGTAATAATTTCTTGTTCTGTATGTTCCGCTTCTTCGTTAAATTCATACGTAAAAGAAAAAGAAAGTTCAAGTTTTATATCCTTTTCGAAAATCTATCTTTCGAATACAATATTACCTTTGATCCCTATTACAAATGTATCATTGTTTTGTTTGATTATTATAATATAAAGATTATACTTGCGATAGATCTATATAACGAAATTCTTTAAAACTTTAAAAACTTTGTTATGCGTTTTCTAAATCAATACAAAGGTAAAAATCTTTCCATTGTACATATCCTTGATTACTAATAATTATAACATTTCGTTATAAGCATAAGGAAAATCGAATAAATTTTATTAAACTTTATAAAAAGGTTTAAATGATTAATAATCATTAAATAAATATAAAACAATTTGTTTAACGTATATATGTGAATAGTTGATGTATTCTATTCGAGTAATTCCTTTAATCTATATTTCTTTAATTATTTTAATTAAATATTCCAATGCTTTTTTGCTAAGATACTTTAATCTTTTATATTACAAATCGCTTAATTCTAGTTAAGGTTTTATCGTTTTATATGATCGAAAAAAATGTTTATTAATCTTTTGGTTTTCGATAAACATTATAATATTTATACTTACAGAAAGATTAAATTCATTAGAATAATTGAAACAAACATTATATTCTAAAAAGATAAGGTTATACTTTCTAATATATTAAACAATAATAATGTTATTAACCCAATCGCCGATTTTAATAGTAACGTCAAATCCATTAAACCAAGCACTCTTGTTACGAAATAGGGTTTCGGATATGAGATTAGTATAAAAACCAAAAATAAACGCTATATTAATCAACGTAAAATCCGCACTATTTAACAAAATTCCTTTAATTACCTTTTCGCTACAACCAACCATTAATAAGCTTAATAATCCTACCTCAACGTAATCCAAGATATTGTTAAAAACGTACTTTCCGTTTACTAAAAGATTAACATTGTTAATAATGTATATAACACTACAATTATTCAACAAAATGCAATTTGTTAACATATATATAGAAATGATCATAGATGTAATAAAAGCGCTAGTATACTCGTTTAAGTTGATAATGTAAAAGGTAATATTATAGAGATCCTTTCTTTATAGAGATTTATAAGATTGATTAGCTTAAATAATAAAAAGCCATCCTTTTTTAAATAAAACGCTTCGAAGATTATTATATTTTTTATCTTTGATGCGTTCATTAATCTCTTTAATTTGTTTTTTATTAATAATCCAAATGAATTGTTCAACGCATTTACTAGTAAAGGCTAATTCAATTATACAACATTTATCCAGCTTATAATAATAACCTGGATCAATTAATTGATTTTTTTTACAAAAACAATACTAAATAACATTATTGCTTTTCGGTTATTGTTTTGATCTAAATAATTGTTGAAATCTTAATCCTTAAATAGCAAAGAATCCTTTTGGCAATAGATTACAACCCATCCAATCGATATAATCAACAAAAAGATTACCATATTATTCTAGGATAATAGTATAATATCCTTTTTTGTTTTCAATGTTTAAAGTAATTAATTATTACTTCAACCAATTTGAAGCTAATTTGTTAAATGTTTCCAGGAATTGTTTATATTCATGGATTTCTTTGATCTTTAAAAGGTTGTAAACCGATATTTTGGTATAAAGTAATTTCCATTTTTTATACTATTTAATCGGGTTTATTTGTTTATTGTATGTATTATTTAAATAATCGATATATTTGGTTTAAATAATCTTTAAAATTGTTGAATTAGTAGAAACAATCTTTATATGTAAATAAACAATAATTTGTTTTAAAGTATAATCTTATATAGTATTCTAGAAGATTTCTAAAGCATAAAATAAATCAATTATAAATATAATCCAATCAAATATATAGTAAAAATTACCATGATTTTGGTTATATTTATTCTTTTAAATCCTATAGATCTTCTTTATAAATAAAAAAGTCTTTAAAAGGTTTTTTAATATAACAAAAATAAAATCCGTAAGGAGTTTAAATTTAAGTATTTCATTTATTTCGATGTTAGTATTAGCATATCGATTATAAGCTTTAAAATCTATAATATATTGATTATAACGTTTACGATTCTTTTCAAAAATTATAATATCTATGGAAAAAGTTTAGGGTAGATTAACATTCAACCAATTACGAAATTGATAATTGAAAAAGTTAAAAGTATCCAAATCGATATTGTTCTAGATGTACCTAAAGTAGTTAACGTTTTTAAATGATAAGTACCAAAGGAATCAATCCGCTTGACTATTGAGAGTGATATTTAATATAATGAAGAAGATAATTACTAAAGGATTGGAGTATAATAAAAAATGATTAAAGATTAAAGGGAAAAGAGAAATTGTATAATATCGATATTCGAATTATAGTTGTTGCAAAGATTTCGAGTACAAACCGGGCTCATAACTATCACAGAGGATAGCTACGAATATATAATAAAGTAATATCGGGAAAGGATAAAGATATAGATATAAAACAATGATTGTATTATTGTTTATCTCCTATAATACAAAATCCCTCCGTTCCTAATATACCTATATTCACGTAATTCTATATAATCATCATTTGACTCTGAGATCTTAAGGATCTACAATATAATGATTTATGATATTATAAATCTATAGTATAATGATCTTTAATATCATAGTATACTAATAGTTATAGGTTTAGATAATCCTAAAAGAGATTAATATACTAATTGAAAAGATTCAATACTATATTAATATAATAACGCATAAAGCGTTTATATTAACTTTAAAAACTTACTCAATTAGTAATATGCCAAGCTTGTGGTGCTTCGAAACTTCCTAGCTCCGATTGATCGAAAAGTAGATAGAGTGCCTATACGCCTACTCCGGAAGATCCGAGGCCCACGTGGGATCACAGTGTTCTACAAACACGTGATTATCACGTGCCTCATGCTCTTAGCGTGACAAATGTGAAATTAACAAATTATAATACAAAATCTTGTATAATATAATAACCAAATACTTTCTTTATTATAAATTTCAATTAGTCGAATTTCCAATAAAATGTTGATTCTTTTTCGAAAATTATTTTGTACCTATTTTTGATAAGAAAATTAATAAAAATCAATTATATTATCCCAAATTTTTTTATATACTATATATCGGAAAGTGTAAATCTGCTAATTTGTACATTTCTGTATATTACATTTAAAGCAAATAATTTATTCGCAATTCGAACTTTTTGTAGTATAAACCATTTTGTAATATTATTTAAAGCTTTAAACTAATCAACACGGATTATTTAAATCCCATACAACGACGACGCGATATATTTCACTACTAGTAGATACGTACGACGATACTTTACAAACTCCGCAAAGTTTTGACGTTCGCGAGAAGCATACGGAGCGCGCTTTTTGAATCCGAATAACGGAAATAAGCCTTACCACATTTGCGAAAGTAATGCGGATGGCCAATAACGATTATATACAATAATGCAACCTTTCTTTGCTTATCCTTTTTCAATCCCAAGTTGAAATAAAGACAAAACCTATACTTTTTCTTTTCGTTGTACCCGAAGGATTGAAAAAATCAATAGCTTTTTAAAAAGTTAATGAGCTTTTATAAAAAGCCAAACAACAAACAACAATCTGTTGCAAATTCACAAATACATTTGTTAACTTTTTGAAAAGGATTGTTAAAACTCTTATTTAAAAAGAGATACATACTATTTTATTAATCTAAAAAACGATCTTGAAATGTATAACAAACACTTTTACAACGAGTACAACCCCCAAAAACAAAAAAAGCTTTAAAATCTTTAAAACAAAAGAAAATATAATAACAACTTCGCTTTTTATAATCTAAACAAAAATCGTTAAAACCTTCAAAGTTAGCAAACCCTTGATCGCTTTTCAAAATGAAGTTTTTAAAGCAAACTTTGCAAAGAAAAACATTGTTAAAGTAACAAAAATGAATAAACACATTTTTGTTAGATATACTTTTTTTGCGGATTTACGTTACAATAGCTTTTTCTTGATTCGAAAAAATCTAGTTAAAGCTATCCCAAATATCAAAAACGGAGATATCCCAGAAGTAATAAAATGCAAATCGAATTAAGTATTATATTCTAAATCCCTGGAGATAAGGGATGCTTTAATGAAGAATATTTACAAATTAAAGATTTGTAAAATCATTGAAACTATATATTTTAATCTTTTAGAAATGTAGTATAATTATTGTATACGTTTAATACCAAACATTTTGTTTAATGCGATTGACGAATAGATCGAAATTACTAAAAAGATGATAAAAAAAAAAGCTTGGATTTAAATCAGTATTATTCCGGTTAGATATTTTAAAAGTTTTGGAAACAATATGAAAAACATTTAAATAGTTAGTTTTATTACCCCAATCGTTCTTTTTTGCTTATTTAAAGTTACCCCCCTTTTTATTCTTTTACTTCTCTGTAGCCAAATGGAGTTTTATAAACAAAGCTATTAAACTTATTGTAATATTTACTATTGTATAAGATCTATACAATACAATAATTGTAATATTACGAAAGCTAAGCATTAAGGATTGATGTATAAGCTATGTTCAATATTTGCGAAGTATAATAGATATTATAATTTGTTTTCAACAAAATACAAAAACTGTCCGCTAATGCTTTGTAGTATAACCGGAGATAAGTTACAATGCAATTTGATTAAAGCTTAGATGGAATTGATTTATAAAAACAATCGAGCGGTTCAAAAAGCATATATTTCAAGAATAGTTATATACATTGTACAAACAATATATATATTTCAAACAAAGATTCAAAACTTTTAAACGTTTCAAAATATATAAAGCTTTATATAATTAAACGCCGCTCGAACCCCGACGTTTATTTATATCGAGATCCAAATATTAACAACTTCAAAGAAAGCAAACGATAATGCTAAACATATAACAAATATAGTAATATCGCAAAATAAAACATCGAAATGCTTTAAAGCAACTCTAAGTTAAATAAATCTAAGGTTTTTGTTATAGAACAATATGCATAGAGTTTGCGTTAAAAATGCAATGAATATTAATAACAATAATACCGCAATAATTATGCAATTGATTAAAGCTATCGATCCTTTTAATAAGTAAAAACCTAAACTAACGCAACGATAAAGACTGTAAGAATAATCCGACCCTATATATAACGATAATATAAACGAATGTAGAAAAAAAAGCAAAAGCATATAATGTTTTACTTTAATTTGTTTACAAAAGCGAAGCGAATATAATCTATATCCAAAAACCTTAAAGTTTATCAAGCATTAAAATACAGAATCATTCGGCATACAAATGCTATACTTTTTACAATTTGTAGGAATCGAAAAAAGCAACCAAAAAAGAAATCAAGCAATTAAGAATTATATTATATATATAGCGAAAAGTTGCAATATAAATGTAATAACAGTATAATAAACATTATAAAGATATAGTATAGTTTAAAGTAAACGACTATTATATAATTAATATTTATTGTAAACCTAATATTACAATAATGATATATTATATAACAAATATTATTTTGGCGTTTTGTATACTAATTGAAAAGGATTTCAATGCGAAATACGATACTTATAAACCAAAAGTATTATCGACTATTCAAGAAGTTTTGTTTGCTAATTGGTTACAGAATATTGGTATAAACTTTATTAGCGAGGTAGAGATATCTATCTATCGCGTAAAGTATATAATTGATTTTACTTTCTCCAATATATCTTTCGCAAAAACAATAGTACGCCGGGATATAGATTATGGATCGAACTATTATATACAGATCACTACTATTCCAAAGCAAAGTATAGCTTCTAATAAACGCATTGGATATAAGATTATCGAAAACGATTTATATATATTTGTTAATTTGATAAAAAGCGGAGTATACTAGTTATCGAAAGTCGAAAATATTGTTACGGATATCGAGTTGGAAATAATCGCAAAGCAACTTATTGATTTATTTCAATAATCGATACAAATTGCAAAGCGATTAGCGAGCGATCGGGTATAATTAACGCTTTAATGGATCAACAAAAATGCGATAATGTACAGCCTATACAAACGCTTTAATAAAACCCTTAAAGATAAAAAATGGATGTTTATTGCAATATACAAAGCGAAAAGAGAGTATTGGAGAAGAGTAATCGATAATACATTGAATAACGCAAATCTATATAAAATAGTAGGCTGATACAAAACAGTCCCCTTCTTTAAAGCTCTGCTGTTTATAATCGACGACTAATTGATCGAAGGTATAAAAGAGAAAGTATAGATTCTATTAAACAAAGTATTATATAAATATAATAATATTAATAATTTAAAAGCGGATCCGATATTAGAAAATTATATCTTTACTTTTTTTTAGAATACTATTATATTCTTCGAAAAAATGGAACGAAATATTATTAAAGTTTCAAATACTTTGCCAAAAATTAATAGAATTACAATTAGACTTTTGAAAGTTTGTTGGAATAGTGTTAAAGAATATTTACGCAATCTCTTCGAATGCTATCTCAAAAGAAGTTACTTCTCTAAAATCTAGCGATTAGCCAAAGTAATAATGCTACCCAAAATCGACAAGAAAGATAAAAGCTTTATACGCTTTTGGCGTTCGATAGCTCTATTATCTTACATAAACAAAGGTTTAGAACAAACCATTGCGAAACGAATAGTATAGATAGTATTAACGTACAGTACATTAAATCTTCAGCATTGCAAGGCTTTGTTTAAACAATCGGCTATAAACTTAATCATAATATTTATATACAATATAGAATGTATCTTTGCCAGGAAACAAAAGGTTACGTTGGTTACAATGGATGTTCAAAACGCATTCGATACACTACTACCCCAACAGCTATTAAAGAGGATATAGGATCAAAGCTAGCTTACAATTTTTCTGAAAATAGTTTAATCGTTTTTATAGGATTATAAAATAATGGTTAAGCTAGAGGATATATATATAAACAAATTGCAAGTACAATACAGCACTTTTCAAAGCTCATCTTTATTTTCAATGCTTTATATGCTTTATTTAATAAAACTCCTAAACTAAAACCAAACATTTCGTTTCGAATACACAAACAATATCGCATTTTATAAAGTAGGCAATATATTGGAAGAAAATACTACAACGATTGCGCAAGATATACAAAAAATCAAAGTATAAGGATAGACTAATAAAATCGCTTTTGCACTAAAAAAGTTGAAGATAATATATTTCACTTGTAAGCGTTATATATATATTCCGGAAGCTATTATCTTTTTTATATTAACCATACAGTTCACAATAAATATACCAAACGATATAAAGCAATCAATATTGAAATGGTTAAAAGTATAGTTCAATTGCAAGTTTACATTCAAAAAGCATATTGCGAAATAAATGGAAAAGGCACAGAAAATAGTATTATATATTAAGCATTTTGTTAATACGCAATACGGGCCCTTTACAGCCTTTTTACGGAAAGCTACGATTATATGTATTCTGTCTTCGTTACTATACAGGGCAAAAGCATAATATTCGAGACAAACGAAATTAAATGCAAGCGACGGCCATTTACGAAGTATTATAATAAACATCTGTATAAAGTTATATATAGCGAAAGCGAATAAAGTGATCAATATAACAACAAAGAGCATATTACCAATCTAAAGGATTACGCTTATAATAACTAATTTACGCGATGTAGGCCTATCGTTTTGCAAAATAGCTCTAGAATATATTCGTATTAATATAGCTTTTTAACTTAAAAAACTGGATATACACTACCCGCTCACTATGCGCTTAATCGCACCAAGGTATTGTATATAACGCGGTATAAAGCTACAGACAACGGATCGGCTACTTCTAAAAGCGTTTCATTCAATCTTCTCCTTTTTGTATTATATTCTTGGGTATAGAATAAACCTTATAAAAAAAATAAATAAAAAAACAATAACAAAAAGCTTTATTGATTAATGAAACGCTTTACCCTTTAATACAATTACCATCTTCTTCGATAAATCCGAATTGTACGATAACGCAAGTAAATACATAAACTACAATTATGCGATCTACCAAAGATAAGATTTCGTTGTTATTAACAAAGGTGCAATTAATACATTCTTGTACATTTTCGATGCAAAAGCGATAAACGTTTTAAAAGGATTACAAAAAGCATTAACATTGTTAACTATTATGGATATACAAAGATGGTTTTGTATTGATAACATTTCGATAATATAATGCAAATGTACGAATACTTCGAATATTTCATAATGAACGTTTTTAGAAAGTTATAAACTTATTAATCAATATATGATTAAAATATAATAATCCCTCAAACATCAAAAGATTATTGGTAACAAAGTAGCGAATAAACTAATAGATATAAACGTAAAAAGCGATATAGTAAACTTAGGGTTTATTATACAATCAATAATCAATGGGATAGATTTGATAGTATAAAATTTAATCTGCAATACAACAAACAATTAGTAAAGCAAAAACGAATTTACACTAGCGAAAGGATATTGCAAATAACAATTAGATTATATGTTTAAAAAGTCTATAAAGCTTAAACTTGTTAAATCAATATTGTATAAACTATTAGCGTTGCAATTTAAACATAACGATTTTGAAGTTTATTATAAGCGTTTTAAATACAAAGATATAAAAACCCATTGTTTATATAATAAAACTAAAACCTTTAAACATTTTGTTTTTTGCAAGATCTTTATTAGAAAGTTTCATTCGTAGCTGTTTAAACCTGCCCGTTTATTAACAATCGTTTAAAAAAAGTATAATTATATACAACAACTTTTTGCTTTTCCAAAAAAGTTTAAGCGTTTTATTGCAATAATATAATACTTTACGTTTTGCAATCGAAAGCCTAACAATACTCTGGATAGCACTCAATACAATGTTTTATTCAATCCTTTTTTTACTCTTTCGCTCCCCTTTTTACCCTTTGCTTTACCTCGGAGCTTAATCTAAAACGCGATTTATAAAACGTAGTATAATACTTTATATAACGATACAAAGATTACAATCTAATATAACAATTGCTTTTTTAGCGTTCTTTATCAATGCGATTGCTATACAACCCGATATTTATTCTCTTTAAATATAATAAACAAAAGCTAACCCTTTTAATACAAAACGTTCTTTTAAACAGCAAAAAAAGATTGCTTAACAAAACTAAAGTTGTAAAAGATCGCTAAAAGAAAACAGCTTCAATACTTTAACCTAGCAATGTTGTACGATACATACTTAAATGATGAGCTCCTGGGTCTACGACTCATTAGTGTATTATCCGTCTCTAATACCCTTCGGGAAATCAAGAGCCTAGCTAGCTTATATAGACGTTAAACATAATAAATAAATAAATAAATTTAAACTAATCAATGAAGTAATAAAAAGCTTTTAAATTGAGTATCCATTTTGAATTGTTATCATTTGTTTGAAAAAAGATATTAGGATAATGAAAAGAAGTATAATTGCTATTTAATATTATATTTACTTTTACTTCTTCAAAGTCAAAATCTTTATTATTTGTGAAAGCTTTATAAATATATTTTTCATCCTTTTTGAATGTGCAACACTTCTTTTTGAGATATCCGTACTTTTTATAATTGTAACATTGAATTTTTCCGATTTAAAATAATTCATTTCGATCGTATAAACCTTTTGATTTTTCTTTACAATTATCTTTACAATTTTTTTTTTCATTGCGATTATTCTGTTTTTCTTTATTTGAAGATTCTATAGCAAATACAATAATCTTAACTAGCTTTTCGATTATTTGAAAAAGCGTTACAACCTTTTCCAATATTTTTTCAAATATATTAACATGAATAAAAATCGCTACCCATATACTATGTATTGATATATATACCAAAAATATATCCTTTACCATTTTATCTATTATTAACTTTTTTGCATTAGCGAATGCTTATTAATATAATCTTAATCTTATAAAAAGATTCGAATAGTTTCGTTTTTGTAATTAAACTCTTCTTTCAAAAACGATTTTATTATATTTGATATATAAATGATATTAAAAGTTCGATTATAAATTAACAACGTTTTTTAAATATTGACAGGATTTATACTAATAAAGCCCTTTTTTACTATACTATAATAAAGAACTATAAATCCTAAAGCTATAATAATTATAACGATACTTCTTTTTTTTATAAAAGAAATTAATATCTTTTCAAATTTTGTTTTCAAAACAATTATTCTTTGCAATACTATATCCACAATCCTTTAACAACCTTTTATAACAAATCCATTTGTTACAAGTTTCTTTAAAAGCTTAAAAACAAATTGTTTTTCTTTGCTAGATATAATTTTGTAGCAATTCGCATTTGCAAACATTATCAAACAAAAGTTTTGATAATCCATATAATTATTTTCTATAAAGATAATAATAGAACCCTATTTAATTATAACAACGTTTAACATAATAATATTGAAAAAGTATTAATAAAAATGAAGTTTTTAATGAAAATTTCGATAATGAAAATAATGAAAATAATGAAAATATGATTTTTCCGGCGGAAATGAATGAAAAAGCAATTGTTTTCTTTGGAAAAGACATATATTATTGTTTCAATCAATAAGATGATAATCAAATTGCTTCAATAAATATATAACACAAAGTTATAATCTATTATAATGGTAAAGTGTATATTGTTTAATATATTAGAAGTGGTATATATATTCTATTGAGTATATGAGGTGAAGACATTTAACTAGATATAATACTACACGTGATTACAACAATTATATTTAAAGCAAATAATCCGTTTACAATTTGAACTTTTCGTAGTATAAACCATTTTGTAACATTATTTAAAGATTTAAATTGATTAATAAAGTAATAAAAAGCTTTTAAATCGAACATTCATTTTGAATCGTTACTATTTGCTTAAAAAAAGATATTAGGATAATAGAAAGAAATATAATTGCTATTTAATGTTATATTTACTTTTGCTTTTTCAAAACTAGAATCTTCGCTATTTGCGAAAGCTTTATAAGTACATTTTTCATCCTTTTTAAATGCGCGATACTCTTTTTTGAAATATTCGTACTTTTTACAATAATGGCATTGAATCTTTCCGATTCAAAATGATTTATTTCGATTATATAATCCTTTTGATTTTCTTTTATAATCATTTCCATAACCATTTCTTTTATTGCAATTATTCCGTTTTCTTTTATTTGAGGATTTCGTAATAAGTACAATAGCTTTAGTTAGCCTTTCGATTGTTTGAAAAAGCGTTATAGTCTTTTTCAATGTTTTTTTAAGTATATTAACATAAATGAGAATCGCTATCTATATATTATACATTAATATATATATCAAAAATATATCCTTTATTATTTTATTTGTTATTAGTTCTTTTGCGCCAGCGAATGTTTATTGATATAATCTTAATCTTGTAAAAAAGATTCGAATAGTTTCGTTTTTGTAATCAAAATCTTTCTTCAAAAACGATCTTATTATATTTGATATATAAATAATATCAAAAGTTCGATTATAAATCGATAATATTTTCTAAACGTTAATAAGATTTATATTAATAAAGCCCTTTTTTATTATATTATAATAGAAAGCTATAAATCCTAAAATTATAATAGTTATAATAATATTTTTTCTTTTTATAAAAGAAACTAATACTTTTTCAAATTTTGTTTTCAAAATAATTGTTCTTTACAATACCATATTTACAATCCTTTAACAACTTTTTGTAGTAAATCCATTTGTTATAGGCTTTTTTGAAGGTTCGAAAACAGATTGTTTTTTTTTGCCAAATATAATATTGTAGCAATTTGCGTTTACAAACGTTATTAAGCAAAAGTTTTGGTAATTCATATAATTGTTTTTTGTAAAGATAATAATAGAACCCCATTTAATTGTAACAATGTTCGATATGATAGTGTAAAGAGGAGTAAATAAAATCGATATTTTTGATGAAAATCTCGATAATGAAAATGATGAAAATGATGAAAATGTGATTTTTCTAGCGGAAATGGATAGAAAAGCGATCGTTTTCTTTGGAAAAGATGTATATTATCGTTTCAATTAATAAAATAATAATCAAGTTGCTTCAATGAATATACAATACAAAATTATAACCTATTGTAGTGGTAGAATGTATATTGTCTAATATGTTAGAAATAGCATATATATTCTACTGAGTATATAAAGTGAAGACACCTAACTAGGTATAGCGCTACACATAATTACAACAATAATAACAAAGAATTGAAAGCTAAAACTAGTATTGGGAATACATTTTTTAAAGAAAGGGAAAAAGCAAAATGAACCATCTAATTATCATAGATATAATTAACAAATAGGGAAAAATAGAAAATATATAAATCGATAATTAGTTAAAACTATCTTACAAAGAAGCTTGTATAAATACTTTTGATGCTATGCGAGGCTATGTAAGTATGAGTGTAGAACCGAGATGATCGGTGCCATTCTGCTGTTTCACAATATAAGACAATGTTTTGGCAGAAATTAGATCAGAAATTGAGTGTATATATTCTCGCAGTATTGTATTTTAGTGAAGCCATTCGTGCTTATATATATGTTGAATATAGAAAGATTGAGGTTTGAAAAAAATTCTGAAGTGAATCCTCAACTCTTCCAACAAAACTAAAGGCTATTGTTTTTGTCATTGATGTCTCGTTTCTGCTTTCGATGAATCTTCAACCACTCCACCAAGAATCCTGCGCTGATGACCTTATCTCTCAAACCCTTCATAAGCTCCTCATCAGGGGCCTCTGTCATAATTTGTCGGATCTTGGTAGAACTAATACCGTTCGACGCACTGCTTTGAGAGGCACGAAACTGAATGATGGGCCTTCGAGATAAGGTCAACGCTTGACATACCCATAACACGCCAGCATCATTTTGTAGACCTTCCGCCAACTTATAAGCAGTGTCTGGTACTGGGGAAGCGACGAACGACGATCTAACTTGAATTTCACATTGAAGTTCCTGGCTTTCTCGCTTTGGCTCCTCTGAAACACCCTCATGGAGTTGTAGATCTTTTTTTTTGGAGAGAACGATAGAGTTTGAAGTACTTTGTTCTTCATTCAAGGTATCATTATCCGAAGGTCTCAACCATCTAGTACAGCCTGGTAAGTCCCTGGGAGTCTCTTCAGTCATAGGGTTAAAAAAGTCAACTGGTCTCCTTGCGTTGATAATAAGAAACTCATCAACGGGTCCCCATTCTTCAAGGCATCCAGGATGTAAGTGTGGCTCACTTTCCACCGTCAGCTTATCTCCACCCAACAGTCCCACCAACTTCACATCAAATCGAGCTTCCGATATCAGATCAGTCGTCGCACGTAAAACCTTGATGTGAGTTTCCATATCTCCTGAGATAAATTGAAGCCATCCAGACGTAACGAGTTTAGCAACTTCGGGAGCCCGGTAGAAGAGTTCGTAGCGGAGATTTTGTGGAAGAATGGCATCAGCCCATGTCTTCTTTTTACCTTCCACAACTGAAACAGGGTCTGTGTAAACAAACATGGCGGTGATTCTAAGGTGCTCACGCCGTTCATGAAAGTAAAGGATTGTGGCGAGATGACCCTGGTGAGGTGGGTTGAAAGAGCCTGGGTATAGAAGAATGTTGTTTCTGGCTTTGGTGTCGAGAATAGGCCACGAAACATAGCTATCTTGGGGCGCAATATTGTGACAACTGTGTGGAACTGGGGGGAGGAGACTGGCTGGAATCTCTCCAGTATTGATGGGGCTGTTCAAGGCTTTTTGTAAGAACGGATAAATGGTATTTGAGAATTGATGAAGATTAGCTAGGAAAACTGTGGACTCCGCAAGGTCTTGTGTAGGATTTTCAGCAGGAGCTATTGGTGTTATATTCGCCGTTGAAGCCATTACAAAAAGTGTATTTGAGATACTGAAAGAACTCAATGTGTATTCGAATTGCAAGAACTTGTCAATTGAAAAGACTGTTATACTCGTAAAAACGAAGACTTTGTCGTCAAGATCATTTACAAGAGATTTTTGAATCATTCTGCGGATTGCGAATCGTTGGATTCATTTTGAAGGCTTGCAATACCGGTTGTGTATTCACAAATCAAAACTTTCTTTTCAGCTAGATTAATGGTGAATCAAAGATCATGGTGAGGCTGAGGCTGGATGTATAAATGAAAGAATTTGTTGAGAGGCGTACTTCGATTCGCCATTATCATTTCTATATTATCCCATGATCGCAAGTATCTCATTATATCAAGATATAGGGT
Organism: Monilinia aucupariae; assembly: GCA_002162555.1. Lineage (NCBI taxonomy): Eukaryota > Fungi > Ascomycota > Leotiomycetes > Helotiales > Sclerotiniaceae > Monilinia > Monilinia aucupariae. Next base: position 2,213,490 of record NGKF01000005.1, read on the forward strand.
TTGAAGCTCAAACGTCTAAACCAGAAGCAATATCTAAGCACAAATAAATTTCATCACATGAATTGACTGAAAACTGCGGTTTAAGGATTGATAGCAGACTAGTAATATTCTACGAAACCCGCAGTTATTTTTATAGATCTTCCACCAAAGTATATTAAGTTCATTACATTTGGGAACGACCAGCGCTCAAACAAATTCCATTACCCTTTAGATTCCACCCCCCAAAAAACATCCTTTCTAACCCCAAGTCTCGCAACGCCCATCCTTCATGAAGCACTCCTGAATTCGCGCAACTGCACTTTTATGGGTTGATTTTGCAACCTTTGGCAGCTGCAGCCACATTCTTCTGATTCTGCGAAATTCCACCAGCAAAATCTGCCTTCAATTTAGCGACCGTCGCAGTACTTCCCGCGACATCACTTGAAACCAAGCTGTTCACCAAAGCTAATTCCTCCTGTTGCGCCGTGGCGACCGTGGCAAGCCCTGCTACCGCCGCATTTCCACTCGGGGTTATCTTTTGATTGTTGGTTCGAATAGTGATTCCCTTCTGAACGAAACCCAGAAGGGAGGCTTTGGCAGCGTCAAACATGGTGGAATCGATAGGGGATTCTTGGAGGACATAACCCATGATTGTAAGAGCTGTTTGTTCATTGCGTTGATCGGCAATATTGGCGTTGATTCCATCTACAAGAGCTTTGACTTCTGTACTGCAAGTGGGAGTAGTCCCAGTAGCTCCAGTAGCTCCAGTAGCTCCAGTAACTCCAGTAGCTCCAGTAGCTCCAGTAGTTTCACCAGTTGTACTCGAGTTGGTAGTATCGAGTTCCGTAATTGATGGTACAGGACTGGCAACAATGGGAGTGCTGGCCATGAGGAGGAAAAGGATGATATTTTGAATTGAGGGTTGCATCCTGACGAATATTTATCCCTTTGTTTGCGAGTTAAAAATGAGGATTGAAATTAAGAATTGAAGTTGAGTATTGAGAACGAGTATTGAAAGGGAGTATTGGAAATTGAGTATTAAACGTGTAAATGAGAGGTGGAAACTTTGGAATGCGTAATACCGGCCTGCTGGTATTATTGAAAAAGATGAAGATTGCTTGGAAGATGAGATATAAAAGATGAGGGAAACGCAAGATAATATAGTAAATTCATAACTTCGTATTGTCAAGAACTTTCAAAACTCGCACACGTGTTAATGATCGAATGAAACAAACCTTTGACTGCACTAGATGAACGAAAGAAGGATTGAAACTTGATTGAATACTTTGGTCGACGCTCAGATAGAATATAACGTAGATTTGAACCAGAATCTGTTTTAAAAATTGGGCTTTCTAGTTTTGACTTCAAAAGCAAGCCTATCCTCTTTCACAACTGGGAGAGCCGGACTCTATCTTATTTGAGGTAAACTTGAAAGATTTCATTAGTATTTTAATTGATTTTAACGAATAGAGGTTTGAACAAATGCAATCCTGTTTCGTATAAGTGATGTTAAGGTATCAATTTCCATCAATGCTGTAGTCTAACGTTTGATCTCAGATCAACAGGCAACTTATAAAACTTTGATCAAAGATTTGGAATCACTACTCTAAATTCAAACTGGAGTTGTAATTTCTTAGTTCATACGCAAATGCTAATAACCCTCACAATCAAGAAACCTTTTTCAATCGACGATAACAAGTGATATTCGAAAAGCACATTGAAAGACAAATCATAGTATAATATAATTAATAACTGATTGGTTACATATGTCTAAAACTGCTTCCGATGAATATTGATGTCGCATTAACGATTAAGTCCCCTACCCCACTTCCCGGCCACTGTGACGAAGGTCGTAGGCTATTGAGATCAACACTTAGAATTATAAACTACAGAGCGAAGGCTATGAAACAAAAGAGCTATATATATACAATCGCCTCGCGTAGCGAGTCAACCAAGCGCCACCCGGCTAATCGGAACAGATCATCGTTAGAGCGTAACACTATCTCTCTCTTTTGTAGAGCTCGCTTTGAGCTCGAAGGAACGATTTAAATGGTAAATTGAAATCAAACTAATTAGCCTTACGTTCAAACTAATTCTTTGCCAAATACCAAGCTTCTATGGACTCGTTAACTTTTTCTATACGTTTGTAGAAATAACGATCATTGAGTATTTCATTTAATCCCTTTTTATCGATCTATTCAAATTCTTTTTTTGTTGAAAAAAGGGTTAACAAACGCATTAATCCTTCTTTATCAAGTTGTGCCAATGGATTTGCCATTTTTGTATAAAAGCTTAAATTGCATAATTTTATCTAATAATAGAGATTACTATATTTAATGCATCTATTTTGTTTTTGGAATAGTATGCGTTTCTTTGAAAAAAACTCTAAGGTGTATAAACAAAGATACATATATTCGAAACAGGGTTTACTAAAGCTAAAGCCAGGGCCAAATAGATCCAAATCAAAAGCGTTAATTGCATTTATATAAGAGATGTTTATAGACTTATAGTTTAAATAATACCAGGGTAAAATCTGAACAAAAGTATTACCAGGGGTATTATTAGAAGTGAAAGAAGCTTCGGAACGTGCAGCAAATTGTTATATAATTGTTGTAATCATGTGTAGCGCTATACCTAGTTAGGTGTCTCCACCTCATATACTCAGTAGAACACATATGCCATTCCCAGCATATTAGATAATATACACTGTTACCACTACAATAAGTTATAACCCCGTGTTGCACATTCATTGAAACAATTTAATTATTATCTTATTGATTAAGAAGAGATATACGCGTTTTCCAAAGAAAACAATCACTTTTCCACTCATTTCCGTCGGAAAAATCTTATTTTCATATTTTCATTATTTCATTATTTTTATCATCGAGATTTTCATTAAAAACGTCGATTTTACTTACCCCTCTTCATATCACGCTTCCGCCGCCCGGCTGGCATAGCAAACGTTCCGGCGCACATGCACGTTGTCACAGCTTATGTACTTAACGCTCCGGTTCATATATTCGACTAACGAGTATATACTATGTACATATCCTACTTATATATATAATTATCACGGAGGATAACTACGAATATGATGAAGTGATATCAGAGAGGGATTGAGGTATAGGTATAAAGTAATGATTGTAATATTATTTATCTTTTTAAATACAGGATCCATTTGTTTCTTATATATTATATATATGTGATTATATATAATCATTATATAACTCTGTAATTATAAGGATTTACAGTACTATCAGTCATAATGTTATAGTATAATAATAGTTATAAGGATCTACAATATTATAAGCTTTAATATTATAGTATAATAGTAGTTATAGATTTGAATGCTTTTAGTGAAGACTAGTAAGTCTAATTTAGTATACTTGCTCAATTAGTTAATATACCAAGTTCGATTGACACTTCGATGTTTTTAGTTTCAATAGATCAAAAGCGATTAGTATACTTATGTACCCGATAGATCAAAAGCGGTTAATGTGTTTATACATCTATTGTTGAAAGATTCAAGGAATATATAAGCGTACAATGTTCGGCAAACATATGCTTTTCATATGCCTTACGTTTGCAATGTGATATACCCTCTAGATTATATACATAGTATATAATTTAATTATAAAGCAAACAAAATAAATGAATCTACAATTATACATTAATCGTATAATACTTTGTTATTAATATAAACAAACAAACGAAAAATAAACTAATGATGTATATACAATTTCTTTACAAATAATTGTATAAAATTGTAATTCTATATAATTCCATAAATATCTGGATTATTAATCTTATAAGCGATAACGATTATAATTAAAAGTATTCATTATATATTTGTTATATTTGATTATTTTATAGTATATTATTATTTTGTTATAATTTCCATTGCGTTGATATATAATAATAGTTTTAATTCTTTAATCTTTCAATTCTTTAAATCATTAGAAACAATAGCAATAAGAATAATAATATTAATAATAATATTAATAATAACAATAACATTATAAATATACTTTGTATTACGAAGAATAACTACGAATATAATAAAGTAATATCTGAAAGGGATAAAGGTATAGGTATAAAATAGTGATTATATTATTATCTATCTCTTTAAATACAGGATTCATTCGTTTCTTATATACTACATACGTATGATCATATACAACGCAGCAACGACGACGATATATCACGATACAGCGCTGTATAGTATAAGATACATATACGAAAGAAATACAAAGCGCCTTCTCAAGCCATTATAACAGAAACGGGCTTTACCACACTAGTAAAAAGATTGCAAATAATCGACAACGATTATACGCGATAACAAAACCCTTTTTTGTTTACTCTTTTTCAAATCCGAATTAAGAAAAGAATTAAAAATATATTACTTCTCTTTATTGTACTTAAGGAGTTTCAACGATCGACAGCTCTTTAAAAGATCAACAAGCTTTTACAAAAGATTAAATAACAAACAACAACCCGTTACAAGTATACAATCGCATTCATTAATTCTTTAAAAAAAATTATTAAAACCTTTATCAAAAAAAAAGTATATACTATTATATCAATCCAAGAAGCAATCCTAATATATATCGTAAACGCTTTTATAACAAATATAACTACAAGTCCAAAAATCTTTAAAGTATAAAAAGGTATAATAACAATCGAAATACTTATAACGTAGACAGAAATCGTAAAGATCTTTAAAGCTAACGAACCATTAATCGCTTTTTAAAATGGAGCTTTTAGAATAAACTCTGCAAAGAAAAACGTTGCCAAGGCAACAAAAATAAATAAATATATCCTTGCTAAATGCGCTCTTTTCGCGAGTTCACATTGCGATAGTTTTTTTCTAATTCGAAAAAACCTAATTAAAGCTATCCCGGGTATCAAAAACGAAAATATCCTGGAAATAGTAAAATACAAATCGGGTTAGATACTATACCCTAAATCCCTAAAGATAAAGAACGTTTTAATAAAGGATATTTACAAATCAAAGATTTACAAAATCATTGAAGTTATACGCTTCGATCTTTTGGAGATGTGGTATAGCCATTGTATACGTTTGGTACCAAATATCCTATTCAATATAATTGACGGATAGATCGAAATCATCGAAAAGATAATAAAGAAAGAGGCCTGGATTTAAACCGGTATTACTTCAATAAGATACTTCAAAAATTTCGGAAACGGTATAGAGAACGCTTGAGTAGTTAGTTTTATTACCCCAACTGCTCTTTTTCGCCTATTTAAAGCTACTTTTTTCTTTACTTTTTTACCCCCTCGCAACTAAATAAAGCTTTACAAATAAAATTGTTAAACTTACTACAATATTTATTGTTGTATAAAACCTATACGATGCAATAACTATAATATTGCAAAAACTAAGTATCAAGGATTAATATACAAACTATACCCGATATTTGCGAAGTGTAACGAATATCATAATTCGTTTTTAACAAAACACAAAGGCTGCCCGCTGGCGTTTTGCAGTACAACCGAAGGTAAGCTACAATGCAATTTAATTAAAGCTTAGATGGAATTGATCTACAAAAACAATTGAACGGTTTAAAAAGTATGCACTTTAGGAACAGCTATATGCATTATACAAACAATATATATATTTTAAACAAAAATTTAAAACTTTTAAATGTTCCAAAGTATACAAAGCTTTATATAACTAAGCGTTGTTTAAACCTCAACGCTTACCCGCATCGAAATCCAAATATTAACAATTTCGAAGAAAGTAAATAACAATACTAAACATACAATAGATATAATAATATTGCAAAATAGAGTATCAAAATACTCTAAAGCAACTCCAAATCAAATAAACCTAAAGCTTTTATTACAAAACAATATACGTAGGGTTTGTATTAAGAATGTAATAAATATCAATAACAATAAAACCGCGATGATTATACAATTAATTAAAGTTACTAATCCTACTAATAAATAAAGGTTTGAACCAGTATAACAACAAAAATTGTAAGGATAGCCCAACTCTATATATAACAATAGTATAAACAAATGTAAAAAAAGGAACGGGAGTATATAATATTTTGTTTTAATTTGTTTACAAAAACAAAACGGATGTAATTTGTATTCAAGAACTTTGGAGCTTATCAAACATTAAAACACAGAATCACTCGGTATACGAATATTATGCTTTTTATAATTTGTAAGAATCGAAAGGAACAATCGAAAAGGAAATTGAACGATTAAGGATTATATCGTACATATAGCGAAAAGCCGCGATATAAACGTAATAATAGTATAATAAACATTATAGAGATATAATATAGTTTAAAATAAACGGCCATCATATAGTTAATATTTACTATAAGCCTAATACTACAACAATGATACATTATACGATGAGTATCACTTTGGCACCTTGTATACTAATGAAAAGGGATTTCAACGCGAAATACAATATTTACAAATCAAGGGTGTTATTGACTATTCAAAAAGCTTTACTTGTTAATTGGTTACAAGATATTAGCATGAACTTTATTAGCGAAGTGGGGATACCTATCCATTGCGCAAAGCATATAATTGATTTTATTTTTTCCAATATACTTTTTGCAAAGATGATAATGCGTTGGGATATAGATTGTGGATCGGATTATTATACGCAGGTCATTACTATCTCAAAGCGAGGCATAATATTTAATAAACGTATTGGATACAAAATCATCGAAAACGGCTTATATATATTTACTAATCTAATGAAAAACGAAACATATTAACTATTGAAAGTTAGAAATATCATTATGGATATTGAATTGGAAATAACCGCGAAACGATTTATTAACCTATTTCAACAATCGATATGAACCGTAAAGCAATTGGTGAGCGATTGGGTATAATTAATGCTTTGATGGATCAACAAAAATGCAACAATGTACAATCTATACAAACACTTTAACAAAATTTTTGAAGATAAAAAACAAATATTTATTGCAATGTATAAAGCGAAAAGAGAGTATTGAAAAAGAGTAATCAATAATGCATTGAATAACGCAAACTTGTATAAAGTAGTAGATTAATACAAAACAGTTTTCTCTTTTAAAGCTCCGCTGTTTATAATCGATGATTAATTAATCGAAAATATAAAAAAGAAAGTATAGGCTTTATTAAACAAAGTATTGTATAGATACGATAGTATTAACGATTTAGAAACAAATTCGATATTAGAAAGTTATATTTTTATTCTTTTTTGAAATATTATTGTATTCTTTGAGGAAGTGGAACAGAATATTATTAAGGTTTCAAATACTTTGTTAAAAATTGATAGGATTATAGTTAAACTTTTGAAAGCCTATTAGAATAACGTTAAGGAATATTTATGCAATCTTTTCGAATATTATCTCAAAAAAAGCTACTTCTTTAAAATCTAGTAATTAATCGAAATAATAATGTTATCTAAAGTTGGCAAAAAAGATAAAAGCTTTGTATACTTTTAGCGTTTGATAATCTTACTATCCTATATAAACAAAAGTTTGGAATAAATTATTGTAAAACGAATAGTATAGATATCGTTGATATATAGTACATTAAGTTTTTAGTATTACAAAACTTTGCTTAAACGATCGGCTATGAACCTAATCATAACATTCGTATACGATGTGGAATATACTTTTGTCAAAAAACGAAAAGTTATATTGGTTATAATAAATGTTTAAAGCGTATTCGATATATTGCTACTCTGGCGGTTACTAACAAGGATATAGGATTAAAGCTGGCCTATAGTTTTTTTGAAATTAATTCAATCGTTTTTACAGAATCGCAAAGTAATGGTTAGGCTAAAGGATGTGTATATAAACGAGTTGCAAGTATAATACAGCACTTTTTAAAGCTTGTCTTTATCTTTAATGCTTTATATATTTTATTTAGCGGAATTTCTAAACCAAAACTAGGCTTTTCGCTTCGGATATACAAACAATATTGCGTTTTATAAAGTAAGCAATACATTGGAAAAGAATATTACAATGATTGCGCAAAATATATAAAGGATCGAAACATAGGGATAGATTAATAAAGTTGCTTTTGCGCCAGAAAAATTGAAGATGATACATTTTATTTGTAGGCGTTACATACGCGCCCCGGAAATGATTATCTCTTCTACATTAACTATACAGCTGATAATAAGCGTATCGAACGATATAAAGCAATTGGCGTTGAAATAGCTAAAAGTATAATTTGATTGCAAATTTATGTTCAAAAAGTATATTGCAGAACGAATGGAAAAGGTACGGTAAATAGCGTTACATATTAAGCATTTTGTCAATACGCAATATGGGCCTTTTGCGGTTTCTTTACAAAAAGCCATTATTATATGCGTTTTGCTTTCGTTATTATACGGGGCAGAGGCGTGGTACTTGGGACAAACGAGATTAAATATGGGTGACAATTATTTACAAAGCATTATAATAAGCATCCGTATAGGGTTATATATAACAAAAGCGAACAAAGTGATCAATATAGCAACAAAGAGTATATTACCGATCTAAAAGATTATATTTATAATGATTAGTTTATGCAACACGGGTTTTTCGCTTTGCAAAATAGTTTTAAAATATATCCATATTAATATAGCTTTTCGATTTAAAAGGCTGAATGTATGTTATTCGCTTATTATACGCTTAATTGTATTAAAGCATTGTATACAATGTGGTATAAAGCTACGGATAACGAATTAGCTACTTTTAAAAACGCTTTATTCAATTCTTTTTTTTTTGCATTATACCCCTAAATATAAAACGGATCTTATAGGGAGGATAGATAAGGAAACGGCAACGAAAAGTTTTGTTGATTAATGGGACGCTTTACCCCCTAATGTAACTATTATCTTTTTCAATAAATCCGAATCGTACGATAATGCAGGCAAATATGTAGGCTATAGTTATACAATTTATCAAAGACAAGATTTTGTTGCTATCAGTAAAGGTACAATTAATATATTTTTATACATTTTCGATATAAAAACAATAAACGCTTTAAAAAAGCTATAAAAAGTATTAACGTTGTTAACTATTATGGATATATAAAGATGGCTTTATATCGATAGCACTTCGATGATATGATATAAATATATAAATGCTTTGGATATTTTATAATAAGTATTTCTAGAAAGCTATAGATTTATTGATTAGTATATAGTTAAGATATAATGATCTTTTAAACACCAAAGAATTATTGGTAACGAAGTAGCGGATAGATTAGCAGATGCGGGTGCGAAAAGCGATATGGTAGATTTAAAGTTTATTATGCAATCAACGATCAACGGGATAGGTTTAATAATACAAAACTTAATCTGTAATGCGATAAACGATTGATAAAGCAAAAACAAATTTACATTGATAAAAGAATATCGCAAATGGCAATTAAATTATATATTTAAGGAGTCTATAGAGTTTAGATTTGCTAAATCAATATTGTATAGACTATTAGCGTTGCGATTTAGATACGGCGATTTTAAAGCTTATTACAAACGTTTCAAATACGAAGATATAGAGATTTATTACTCATACAATAAAACTAAAACCTTTAAATATTTTGTTTTTTACAAAATCTTTATTAGAAGATTTTATTTGTAGCCGTTTAAACCCGTTCGTTTATTAGCGATCGCTTAAGAAAAACATAATTATATATAATAACTTTTCGCTTTTCCAAAAAAGTTCGAACGTTTTGTTGCAATAATACAATACTTTACGTTTTGTAATTGAAAGTTTAACGGCACTCCGGATAGTATTCAATGCAACGTTTTATTCAACCCTTTTTTTATTTTCTTTCCCTTCTTTTTATTCTTTGCTTTATCTCGAAGTCTAATCTAAAGCGCGATTTATAAAACACAATATAATACTTTATACAACGATACAAAAGTTGTAATTTAATGTAATAATTGCTTTTTTAGCGTTTTTTATTAATACGATTGCTATACGGTCCGATACTTATTCTCTTTAAATATAACAAGCAAAGGCTAATCTCTTTAATACAGAACGCTTTTTCAAACAGCGAAAGAAAATTGCTTAATAAAGTTAAAGTTGTAAAAGACTACCGGAAAGAAACGACCTTAATATTTTAACCTAACGACATTGTACGATATATATCTAAATAATGAGCTTCTGAGTTTACAATCTATTAGTGTATTACCCGTCTCTAGTACCCTTCGGGAGGTCAAGAGCTTAACTAGTTTACATAGACGTTAAATATAATAAATAAATAAATAAATACATACGTATGATTATACGTGATTATACGTGATTACATATGATCATTATATAACTTTGTAATCATAAGGATCTATAATACTATAAATCATAAGATTATAGTATAATAGTAATTATAGATTTAAATGCTTTTAGTAAAGATTAAATCGTATAGAGCAAGTTTAATTTAATATATTTGTTCAATTAATCGATATGCCAAGCTTGGTTGACGCTTCGGTGCTCTTAGCGCCGGTAGATCGAAAGCGGTTAGTGTGCTTGTACACTTTTGCGTATGTATGTTTTAGTGTGCTCGGGCACCTTAGCGTACGTATGCTTTAGAGTGCTTGTGCACCTACTACTGAAAGATCCAAGTAATACGTAGGAGCATGGTGTTCGGTAAACACGTGTTTCTCACGTGCCTTACGCTCTCAGCGTGACACTTTGTTGTATTTGCAATTCTCGAGTTGGGAATTTTTCTTATATTTGAGAAGCATTAATCGTTTTTCGTTATTTCAGTAACCCTTTTTTTACTTTTTTTGCTTTTTTTTGTTTTTGCTTTTTTTTTTGTTTTTACTTTTTTTTTCTTTTACTTTTTCTTTTGCTTTTTTTTTTTCGACGTTATGAAAGTTATCTTTGGGATACCCTTTTTGTATTCCTATTCTTTTTTCTAATCGCTATTTTCGTTGCTTTTTTTTCTTTCGTTTTTTTTTCTTTTTACTCTTTTAATTCCTTTCTCTTTCAAACCTTTCGAATCAATTCCTTTAATAAAAATAAAAACAAAGATCTAAATGAGATTAAAGAACAAAATAAGAATAAAGATAAAGATTTTTTACTTTGTTCGAAAATAAATATTATAATCATTTTAACAATATATTATTTACAATTCATAGGATTTTGATAAGGATTTTGGTTTTTGTAACGCTTATGCCGTAAAAGAGCTGTTTAGAACAAAGTCAATAAAGTTCTTAGAATTTATTACTACTTGACTATACTACGAAGAAAAGATTATTATATATACATAAACCGCATAAACAGAACACGTGCATAGCACATGCTCGCTAATCGAGCATATAAACCATAACGTTGTATACGTGCATCGTAACGTCTGCCATACTAACCGGGCAACGGAAGCGTAACACTACCCCCCCCTTCAGTAAAGCTCGTCCTTGAACAATTATCCGTTAATAATCCTGTATTATACCTTGTAAAGCACCTTATACAGCATTTACCAACCAATTAGATAGTGCAAAACGCGTTTGTTATAAGCTTTGCAATTGTTGTTGCAAAGCATATGGTTGTTTTTGTTTATTCCTAGGCAACAACGTGTATATAAGCATTTCGCAACGAGAAAGATGCCTATTCGACACTTCGAAATAGCAAAATAGTACCTGTATTAAAAGAGCATATAACAAAAGCTTCTTTCCATTGTAAACCTAAATCCATATCCAGATCATTTCAACTTCCTTATCAAATTCATTGCTTCTTAAGTATATCTTCCCATACTAGTAAATTAAACAACTCTACACCAAGTATAACAAAAGGGTCGTTGAGTGAAGACTTTACCAAAAAGCAAAAACAATGTAAAAGTATAGCGAACGCGTAAGCAACGCTAGCAACGAAGCAATCGAAGTTAAAAACGCCTGTTGTGATCGAGATTCCTTCTTCTTCTTCCTCTTCTTCAAAGCAAAATCATAAAGATGATGAAAAAGGTCAAATGGCGAAAAGCAACAATGGTCTCGACAAGCAAAGCCTTCTAATTAATCCTGCGGGTTAATTTTCTCTTCTTTTTGAGCAACAAACAATAACACTAATTTGGCACAACGATAATACGTATTCGAACATTTAAATCACTAGTATAAAATCTTATCAACGAGGGTTCTCCACAACAAAAAGCTGCGTTAAAACAACAACAACAACAATAGTAAAACCAAATATTGGCGGCGAAACAATAATAGCAATAGCAACAAAATCGAGCATCTACAATACTGGCCTGGGCCAGTAGCAACGGCAAAGAGCTTATTGCGAAAACTCCAAATCAATCGGAAAACGACAACAACAATATATTTAAAACGACACATTGTAAATTGTACAAAAGGTTTATCAAATCGTTATTGAAATCGCTAGCAAAGCCGTTGTTCGTTGTTGATGATTATTTCGAGAACTTCGAAAGCGTATATATATTATATATACAAAGTTGCTTTGCAAAGAACTTGAAAAGGAAATGTTATATTATACCAAAACAAAAAAGAAAGCTTTGCCTTCTTTGTTATAATCAAAAGCAAAAGTATAAAAAAATTCCGAAGGGTCAATTATTAAGCGATTTTCTAAAATATTGCGAAGCATTGTTGATCTATAGATAAGGGGCGAAAGCAAGTTATCTCTTTTCTTGATCATTTTTTGCAACGTTACTAACAAAGAAATAAATAGCTTTGTAAGCGGAGTTTAAACATAAGTTCTCAAAAAAAATGTTAAAAGGAATTCTGGCGAAAAAAAAAAAAAAACATATAAAAAGGATCCACAAAGAAAAGTTAAAGAAATACCAAGCGTGCGAAAAGCTTAAACGAGAAGAAAAGCGCAGGCAAACATTGAAAAAGGTTGCTTTAGAACTACAACTAAAAGCCAAAGCATTTTAAACGGCATTTCGTTTCAAATGGATAATATTTCTTTCTTCTTTTTTAATAGCTCTGTTTGTCCTTTAGTTAAGTAAAATAATAAAAGTTGATCATCTTATATTTATTTCAGAGATTCCTTCTTTCTTTGTATTACATTAAAAATCGCATTACTTTAGTTGGTATTAATAATAGCAACAATAATTTAATATAATACAAAAACTTCTTTGAATGATTATGACTACAAAATGGCTTGAAAGAAATGTATTCGATTGGCAACGGATATAAGCTTGTTATTATTAGCATAATCGTAATCGTTTTCTTCATTTTCGTAAAGCTTGATCCATTTGAGCAATAGAGCAAAAAGACCGGGTAATGTAAAGTTTGCTCGATGGAAGTTATATAACTTATAAAGAGCAGTTTTCAAATTAGAAACAGGGTATTAAATAAGATCGGCGTTAACGTTAAGCTAAAAGATGCAATATCGTAGAAAATTGCGGGTTTTTTTAACAACAAAAACTTTCTTTATTTCCCATTCAAAATCACCAATAATATTGATAAACAGCGAAGGCTTTTAAACTTAATCAAAAAAAGGGTTATTGTAAGCTTTCCGAAGCTTATCGAACGGAAATATTAGATATATCTTTATAATGATGGGAAGTTTGAAGCGGAAAAAGCTATCTACTCAACTTATAATTTTGAATCGATTTTGAATAAAGTAATTAAGCTTTTTGAAAAATCGCTGGGTAGGGTAATTCTTTATATTCAACCATATATAATCTTCGATATCGAAGTTTATAGTATAATAATGCAAGTTGATGAACCGGGTTATCTTTTCTTAAGCTCGAAAAATACTTTCTTTAGTGTAAGCAACAATTATTTGATTATGTTCAATGAATTTGCGGGTGTTCTGAACGTTTATGTTTTTTGTTGAAGAGTTATCCTTGATATCCCAATCCCAATTATTATGTGGGGGGTAATTGTAGAGAGCCTCGAAAAGCAATAGGCTTTTAAGAGATTTGTATAGAAGGGTGAATTAAATGTAATCTATTATAAACAAGAATTCCGACCAATCGTTTTGATAGTAATTGACGAATGGATATAAACGTTGTTGCAAATATTGATTGTAGATCTTCGTTTAACCATCTATTTGAAAGTGATAAGCAATAAAAAGCTTGATATCAATGCTTAGCAATCGATTGAATTCTTGCTAGAACTTTAAGATAAATTGAGGACCTTTATCCAATACAATCGATCTGGGGGCTTTGTAATATCGATAGATGTGATATAGATAAAGCTTAGTTTATTTTCGTAAATTAATTTCTTTATGGTAAAGAATAGAGATGGTTTGTTTTATCAATTGATTGATAATTACAAGAACATTGTTGTAACTATGTTTGTCTTTATTGAAATTGCAATAGTCTATAATAATATTTTACCATATTTGTTTAGGAACAAGGAGCGAGTGTAGCAAACCGGGTGTGCAATTTCGCAATATAGAACTGCGTTTGCAAACATAGCAATTGCATATATATTGGGCAATTGTTGTAAATATGCCAAACTAATAGTATTGTTTTGATAACAAAAAGTAGATTTTTTTAATTCCAGAATATACTATAAAAACTAAATCATAAACCTTTCGAATAAGGAATGTATAGAGGTTCTCCGAATTGAACATTATCAAGCAATCGTTAAACAATAATAGACTGTTCTGGAAAGCAAAATGTTTATGGCCTTTAAATGCTTCAACTCGTAAAGCTTGTAAATTATCAAAAGAGCGATTGGCATTGAGAATGCGATCAACAATATTGAAGTAAAGGGCGATAGGAGTTAAATCTATAGTAGACAATGCGTTATTGTTAATCTTCTTTCTTAAGTTGTTCTGCATAATCCTTGTATCGATTTGATTATTCTTTATAAGTTGTTGAAAGCAATTCTTTTTTTTTGTTTGATTTTGTACGTTGAGCTTATCGACGCAATATATAAAAGCATCGATAAAGGGATTATCTTTGCCGAAACAATATATAATAACGAAATTGTAGTTAATTAACAATTTGGCTTATCGAGCTTATTAAACATTTAAAGCTTTAATGATTATAAAGTATTTCAAAGCTTTATAATCTATATAAACTCGAATTTGATAAAGAAAGTCAATTAGTTTTGATTTTCAATGGTTAAAGGAGTATATTATCGATAACATCTTTTTGTTGTAAACTTCGTAGTTTAATTCAATAAGAACCATAGTTTTAAAAAAGTATACTACAGATAGTTAATCGTTATTATGCTTTTGAGAAAGCATGTTAACGATTACTTTATCCGAAACGTTGGTTTTAAGTATACAAGGAAAGTTGTAATTGTAATGCCAAAGTAAAAAAGCGAAAATAAACTTTTGTTTCAAAATGTTGAACATATTGCAATACAAATCGTCGAAATGGAATAGGGTATTGGCTTTAGTAAGCTTTATCAAAGGTTTAGCTATAATATTGTAGTTTTTGATAAAACAACAATAGAAATTGTAAAAACTAAGGAATGATTGGATTCCCTTAACGATCATAAAATACATTCAACTTTTAACTATTTCTATTTTTTCTGGATCAACTTCAACACTTTCAATAGAGATAATAAATCCGAAATACTTGGTATATTTGATATTGAATTCGCATTTCTTGAAGTTGGCTTGAAAACCAGCGGCTTTGAGTTAAGTCAGGATTAGCTTGATTTGAGTTTGGTGATCTTCTTTGTTCTCAAAGTAGATTAGAATATTGTTAAGATAAGCAATGCAAAATACATTTAAATAATCGAAAAGTATATTGTTCATATACTTCTGGTAAATTGCCGGGCTGTTTGTAAAGCTAAATAATACAACTTTGCATTTGTAAAAACCGTAATACATACAGAATGTAGTATATTCTTCAAAAGCAAAATCCATCCTGATTCAATAGAAAGCTTGACAGATGTCGAGCTTTGTATAGATCTTCGCATCGGCGAAACGTACAAGCGTTTTATCGATTAAAAGGAAAGGATATTGATCCTTGCGGATAAAAGAGTTTAGTAAACGGAAATCGATACAAAATCGAAATGCATTATTAGCTTTTCGAATAAACAAAACGGGTATTGCGTAAAGAGCTTGATTAGGCTTTATAAATCCTTTAGCCAAATTGTCAATTAGATATTCTTTAACAACTTCTAGTTGTTTCAACGATATTTTGTAAAGTGAACTATATCTTAAAGCTTTTTCCCCTTTACCTTCCAATATAATTTTGTGATCGTATAAACAATGAAGTAGTAGCATATTCGAATTGGCTTTGGAAAAAGCTTTTTGGAAGACTTTGTATATTGGAGAAATTGGAGGTTCTTCGTTAACGATAGTAAAGGCGTTGTTCAAACATAATTAAAATCCAGTATACTAGTAAACGTTTATAACAATTAAAAGCTAATCCTTCTGGTTTTGTTTTTGTCGATGTTCTTGCGTAACAGCTTCGATATCGTTAAGAGTAACAACGAAAAGCTTGTTGTACTTGTATCTCTTGTACAAAAGTTCGAATTGTGCAAGTGTAAAAGTGTAAATATCGATAATATCGGACAAAAAGTGAAACAGCAATTCGTAAAGTTTCCGTAGCTTTGTAACGCAAGCTTTCTTGAGCAGTTGTTAAAGAGCTTTCTCGAGTATTTGTTAAAGAGAAAAAGGAAAAGAAAGATCAAGTTTCTTCGCAAATATAAAATCGAAAAGTCGTACTATGAATATAGTGATAAACTTGAGCTAGGCGTTTCGTTATTGCTAATAGATATCGAGCTTATTGTTTTTTCGATCAACGTTTTGTTATGTAAATCGATCGATCTTCTTCTATTTCAAATTATTCTTTGAAAACAACAGATTCTGATTTAAAGAATACGTAAATAGTTATTTTGAAGGCTACTCAAAACGTTGATTAAAGCAATCAAGCTTTGCTCGCGATTTTGAAAGTTATGATTTACTCAGTATAATATTATAAAAACTTAGGTCTGTAATAAGAAATAGAACGAATGATTGTTTTCGATTATCGATCGAAAGATTAAAAAAAGTATAATAAGTAATAACGCAACTCTATATGTTGTTGTAACCTTTAATACTAATAGAAGTTTCAAGTAAATAATAACATGATTTAAACAATGAAAATAAAAGAATAAAAAGCGTAATATCAACAAAAGCATATTCGTTTACTCTAAAGTTAAAAAAAGCATTCGATTTAAAGAAGTATCCGTTTTTGGAAAGGATACAAGGTAAAATCATAGCCTAACCTCCCATTAGTTTGATCAAATCGAGGAATTGTATATTTTTGATAATACTTAGAAAAAAGTCTTTGCCTAAACGCTTGCTTTTAAACGGATGTTTTCCACTTAACGTATTAATTTAATGTTTTTAGCGTATATTTAGGGATCAAGATAATCTTTAACGTTGTAGAAGTTTTTAGCGGACTTGTTATCAACAATAGCAATAAAATCAATAAGGACGTTTATCTCTATTTTGTAGAAGTTTGCTTGTAGTGTTTAAAAACAAGCCTTAGAAGCAGAAAAGGGGGCAATGTTCCGGGTAAAAACTCCGGGGGTTGGATTTTTAAGAATTTCAATATATCCCGCCAGGGTATTATATAGCAGGTAAAACGGTTTGGATTGAGCATATTGAATTGTATTAGTATCAGAATAGTTAACGCTTCAATTCATTTGAAAAAAATAAACCGATATTGTAGTGGATAGCCTTTTGGCAAAAGCAAACTTTCGAGAAGTGTAATACCTATTTCTTTTTTGTATAAAAACCTCGTTTTTATTAACCTTAATTAGCTTATCGATTAATTCTTTTGTAGTAAAACAATTATCCTTGTGGAAAGCTATAGTTTAAACTAAATAGTTGGAAATCTTGTTTTCGAGATCTTTAAATAGTTAAGTATTATCGATAATCTTGGTTTAGGTTGTTAAAAGTCTAAAGGTTCTATACCATTCCAAGAAGTGATTATATCGAGTAAAAGAACCATTAAGCATTTTCCAATAATTGTATTGGGTACGGGCACGCTTAATCTTTACAGAATTGTTGTAAATTGTGGCTAGTTGGCGTATTAGTTCTGTGCTAATAAAACGAGGAACTTGTGTATATAATGTATAGAGATGCTTTTAGGCTTCCAACTCTGTCTAGTCCATAATATAAGTATATCGGGCCATCTTTGAATCAAGAGTATTGGCATATAAATCGAGATATTCAAGAACAAATATACTTTACAAACTTGCTTGGGGTTCTACATTATCGTTTAGCTTTTTAATAAAATTAGTTATTTTGGGGTAATATAAACAAATAAAGTAAAGGAAATATAAAGGGTTTAAAAAACTATATTTGCGGATAAGGGATCGACCATTTTTGGCGTAACGATTATTATCAGATTCGGAAGGCGAAAAGTTAAAGGCAAGGTTGTCGGGGTTGTTGATTTGTAATCTTTTCGAAGTTTTTTTACAACTTCTACAAAATTAACATCGTTCTCCTGTAATAAAGTATTGATTAGTTTCAATAAAAGAAAGAATTGTTTCGAGAAGAAAAAAGTTAAAAGAAAGAGTAACAAAAGCAATGCTATATGCAACTTTATTGCGTAATCGATCAATTTCCATAACTTAAGCAAAAAGAACCTTTCGCATAGCGTATTCGCTTTTACAATTCTAAGAATCGAAAACGCGCGAAGTAGAGTCGCGAAAGGTATTTTTTGAATTAAAAGCAAATCGTAAAGGAAGCATTGCTTTTTGTTTCGTCTCTTTATTTTTTCCTTAACCTTGATTTCGAATAGTTATATTAGTGGTAAGACCAAAGATAGAACAAAAAGCTAATGATGCGAACGCAAAGCTTGCTAACGCGGTATTCTGGCTAAAAAACACGACGATATTAACGTTGGATTTGCCGGAAAGAGAACGGAGTATATCGAAAAAAAGAGAAAAGCAAAAGAACTTCCGAAAGTAATAGAAAATATATCGCTATTAGATTAGATCTAATATTGATTTTCTTTCTATAAGTAAACGATCTCGTTGCTTAAAAGCGTTCCTAAGAAAGTATTATCGAAGGAAGTATTCTTTTAAACAATCATCAAATGGCTAGAACAACTTGATATTTAAATAGTAAATAATGTAACGTTTATACCGTAAAAGAGCTGTTTAGAACAAGGTCAATAAAGTTTTTAAAATTTACTACTACCTGACTATACTATGAAAAAGAGACTATTATATATACATAAACCGTATAAGCAAAACACGTATATAGCACATACTCGCTAATCGAGTACATAAGCCGTAACATCGTACACATACACCGTAACGTCTGCCATGCCAGCCGGGCAGCGGAAGCGTAACAGTTTTAACTTTCTAAAGATGAAATAGGGTAATAAATCAAATAGTAAAGGGTTTAAAGTAATTTCTATTTTTATTTTTCTTTTTATTTCGACTTTTTGTATCTTTACGAAAAAGATTTGATTTAAAGAGCTAAAAAATCCTCATTTGTATATACAATATATAAAATTGCTAATCGTTAAGCAAAAAGATAAGATTTATTTTAAAAACGTGGATTTTTAAAAAGCTTGGTATTATTGATGCTTTATATATGTATATTAATCTTTACCGATACATTTGTATATAATAGCGAATGATTTTTTGGTTGCAAAAGCCAATAACGATGAAAAAGTATAATATCCCTTTTTCGCTATATATTGTAATCGCTAATCATATAAAAATAGGAAATAAAACGTTTCCAAATTGCTTTTCAAAGCGTTCTAAAGTATATCGATCTTTGAGTGGATTCGGAGTTGATGCGAGATAAGTTTACATTGGAAGCAAATTCCTTCGAAAGCGAGTACACTTCGAAAGATTATTTTGCAATAGCAAAAATAAAAATAAAAAAAAGAAGAGAAAGATGAGTAATAGTAATAAAAAAATTACTCGGAAGTAAGCTTTTTTGAAATAAAAATAAAAAGTGAGAATTGAAGTAATAAAGGTTTGAAAAGATTATTTAGAAATAAGCTTTTTTGAAATAAGAATGGAGAATAAGGATTAAAGTAGTAAGGGTTTAAAGGAGTATTGTAATATTAATTTTTTGATGATTACGCTGGCCATGGTTTAAATAATATATAATTATCGATCATTCGATAACCTTTGTAATTTAATCCTTAACGTTTTGTATATTAATCAATTTAATAAAATGTTCAAACTTCTATCGAATAAGATTCTTGGTAAGCTTATCTACCATTATATCGATAATTGATAAATATATAATCAAGAATTGCTCTTTGGTATATTTTTAACAAAGCTATATATTCTGAATGTCCATATATCTAAGTTTAATAGAGATTTTTTTATTTTTATTAATTACCAATCGAATCGTTTAAATATTGTTATAAAAAATATTAATAAGCTTTTTAATTAATATTTTAATCTTTTTTAAACGCTTTAATATTGCTATTGTTTCTTTAATTGATTTTTCTATATTTCAAAGTTTTGCTTTTGTAATCGAAATAATAATTGTATCTTGTTTTGTAGTTTTCTATATAATAGCATTATTATACAATATAATTATATAGTTTTGAGAAGATCTTTATATAACTATATTATTTACAAAAAAAGTATTTGAAAAAGTTATTATTTAAAGAATATAATCATTTCTATAATAAATAGAAAAGTATTATAATTCGTATAAGAATATAATACAATAATTAATTGCTTTATAATGATCTTTTGAAGAGTTAATATTATATTCGCTTAATTTAAAAAAAAGAAAAACTAAATTGGCTTTAATTGTTATTATTGAATACAAAATTGATTCAATTTTTTTCTAATATTCCTTTATTTTTGAAAAAAAAGCTATATTCTTATTTTTCTCGAATACTATAATCGGAAATGGTATAATTGCTTTTCTTTTTGTAAAACCAAATTTGTAAGCGATCTTATTAATACAGATATTGTATATTAACTATAATTTCTTAAATTATTAATCTTTAGTAATTCGAATTCTTAAAAACCATTAAATATCGCTAAGATTTCTAAACTTATATTTCGTTTTGATTCTATTAATTATTTAATCTTTTTGACATTTATATTTCTTGTAATAGATTATTTGAATATTGTTAATAAAAAACAAAATGAATATATAATAATCAAAAGATATAAAGATACAAAACTCTTCTTTATATTTTATTATTCTAAAGCTAATAAATGTACTTGTAAACTTTTTATACTATAATGCAAAAGAATCTTTTAAACTATACAATGTATAATCAAAAGTAATGGATTTATTAAATACTTTATACTTATTTGGCATATAATATATAACTGGATTTCTAATGGGATTTCGAAATACATTAACGAAGATATTTACAATATTATATTGTTTCATTTCAAAATTATCCTTTGCTATCATCACTATTATTATGCAAAAGGATTGTGTAGCAAGCATAGTAATATAAATTAACTCAATTGTCGCTGTATTTAAAAGATTTTCTTTAACTATTAATTTTAATCTGCAATAATCAATATAATCGTTTTGATTATTTTTATAAATAAATATTTAATAAAATAGAATAAGCTTTGATTTAATTGATATTGTTTTAATTTCTTATGAAATATTACAATCTTGTAATACTTTAATTTCGCGATTATAATCTATTTTAAATCAATATCCGAATATATAAGTTTGAAGATTATGAAAGAACTTTGGTGGTGATGATATTGTTGATTTTAATATTCGCGGAAAATCTATAATTTTGGATTGAATCGAAAGCGTGATTATCGATTTATATTTTATTATAGTAGCTATTATATTATATATAATAATGAATTTACTATTTTGTTCATTTAGTTTATTTTTCTTTTTATTAGATTAAAAAGTGTTATAGAAATTATTTAATTATTAAAGTTCATTTCTAAATCTATATGATTAAGTAATTATAATACTAATAAAAATGTTGATTTTGTAATAACCATTCGTTTATTAATGTAAACGATTAAAATGTTTAATGCGATCTATTGTTTAATACTTTGTATAATCGGGGATTATATTAACATTATCAAACGTATTAAATTTCTTATATTCTTTAATATTATTATTACATTTAAAAATCTTTATTTACAAAATATATAGTTGTTTAATAGCTTTATTAAATTAAACAACAAAAAGAATCTTTTAAATATATTCCTTTTTATAAAGAGTAATAATGTATTTCCCTTTTCGCTATCGAGAATTGAATGATTATTCGATTTACTATTCTTTAAATTACTATTCAATATTGATAATAGTTTTGATGAAATCGCTGATTCTTTATAATTAAAGTTTATATAAACCTTTTGTAAATTGATTATTTCGAGCAAGCTTTTATTCTTTATTGTAAATACTTTTAATAAAGATTTTAGTTTATTAAAAACCAGCGTTGATTCGTTGATTCCTATAATTGTATCGAGATCTAACGAAATGCTATATTTATTATCATAAATTAAAGTAAATAGCAAAGATTTTGTTATTTGACTTTTTTAACTTTTTTAATCTTTTTCAATTTTTTTAATCACTTTCAAAATTGAAAACTTTGAACGTTTATAATTCTAATCAAAAATGTATATAATCTTGAACTCTTTTTGTATATTTATTTATTTATTTATTATATTTAACGTCTATATAAACTAGCTAGGCTCTTGACCTCTCGAAGGGTACTAGATACGGGTGATATACTAATGGACCGGAGGCCTAGGAGCTCGCCATTTAGATACATATTGTACAATGTCGCCAGATTGAAGCATTAAAACCGCTTTCTCTCAGCGATCTTTTACAATTCTAGCTTTGTTGAGTAGCTTCCTTTCGCTGTTTGAAAAAACGTTTTGTATTGAAAGGATTAGCCTTTATTTGTTATATTTAAAAAAAATGAATATTAAACTGTATAATAATTATATTAGTAAAGAATATTAAATAAACGATTATTACATTAGATTGCAATTTTTGTATCGTTGTATAAAATGATATGCCGCGTTTTATAAATCGCGCTTTAGATTAAATTTCAAAGTAAAGCAAAAAATGAAAAAAGGGAAACAGGGTAAAAAAAAGATTAAATAAAGCATTAGATTATATGTTTTCCAGAGTGCTATAAGGCTTTCGATTGCAAAACGTAAAATATCGCATTGTTGCAACAAAACATTTAAACTTTTATAGGAGAGCGAAAAGCTATCGTACATAATTATGCCTTTTTCAAGCAATAGTTGAAGGGCAAGCGGGCTTTAGCGATTACAAATGGAATTGTCTAATAAAGATCTTGCAAAAGATAAAATGCTTTGAGGTTTTGGCTTTATTGTATAAACAATAAATCTTCGCGTTTTTGTATTTGAATTGCTTGTGATAGGTTTTAAAATCGCTATGCTTAAATTACAATGCAAATAATCGATATAGCGTTGATTTTGCAAATTTAAACTTTACAAATTCTTTAAAAGCATAATATAATTGCTATTTGCAGTATCTTTTCGCTAGTATAAACTTGTTTTTGCTTCATTATTTGTTTGTAATATTGCAGGCTAAGCTTTGTGCTATTGTTTCTATTCTATTGATTATAGATTATACAATAAATCCTGGGTTTATTATATCGCTTTTCGCTTTTGCATTTGTTAGTTTATTCATTGTTTTATTGCCGATTATCTTTTGGTGTTTAAAGGATCATTGTATTTTAATTGTATACCAATCGATAAATCGATAGCTTTCTAAGAACGTGTCACGCTGAGAGCGTAAGGCACGTGAGAAGCACGTGTTTACTGAACACTATGCTTTTACGTATTACTTGGATCTTCCGGTAGTAGATGCTCGAGCACTTTAAAGCATATATACGTTAAAATGCTCGAGTATACTAAAGTATACGTACGCAAAAGTGCACGAGCATATTAATCGCTTTCGATCTACCAATGCTAAAAGCATCGAAGCGCCAACCGAGCTTAGTATATCGACTAATTGAGCAAGTATACTAAATTAGATTTGTTTTGTACGATTCAATCTTTACTAAAAGCATTTAGATTTATAATTACTATTATATTATGATCTTATAACTTATAGTATTATAGATCTTTATGATTATAAAGTTATATAATGATTATATATAATCATATATAATCATATGTAATTATATGTATATAGTATATAAAGAACGAATAAATCCTATATTTAGAGAGATAAACAATAATATAATCATTACTTTATATTTATACTTTAATTTTTGATATCATTTTATTATATATTCGTAGCTATTCTCCGTGATAGTTATAAGCCGGTTTATGCTCGAAATCTTTGCAACAACTACAATTCGAATATCGATATTATATAACTCATTTTTTCCCTTTGATCCCCAATTATTTTTTATTATACTTTTATTCTTTAATAATCATCTTTTTCATTATATCAAAGATTACTTTTAACAATCAAACAGATTGATTTCTTTGGTATCTATCATTTAAAAACGTTAATTGCTTTAAGTACATCTGGAACAATATCGATCTAAATACTCCAGATTTTTTCAATTACCAATTCTGTAATTGATTAAGCGTTAATCCATTTTAAACTTTTTTTATAGATATTATGATTTTTAAAGAAAATCGTAAATACTATAATCAATATGCTATAAACTTTAAAGTTTATAATCGATATATTAATACTAACATCGAAATGAATGGAATGTTTAAGCTTAAGCTTCTTGTTAATTCTATCTTTACTATATTCGAAAATCTTATAAAGAACTTCTTGTTTATAAAAAAGATCTACAAAACTCAAAAAAGTGAATATAATCAAAATCATAGTAACTTTCGTTATATATTCAATTGGATTATATCTACTATCAATTTATCTTACGTTTTGGAAATCTTTCAAAAAACTATGCAAAATCGGATTTTAAAACAAATCATTGCTTAGTTATATATGAAAATTGCTTCTATAGATTCAACAATCCTAAAAACCATTTAAACCAAATATATCGATCATTTTAATAGTATACGCAATAAATAAATCGAATCAATGAAATGGTATAAAGAATGGGAATCATTTTACATCCGAGCATTAATTTACAATTTTCTGGATATTAAAGGAATTTGTGGATATAAATAATTCCTGGAAGTATTAAACAAACTAGCTCTAAATTGATTAGAACAATAATTCATTATTTTGAATATTAAAGATAAAAAAGGATGCTATATTACTATTTTAAAACAATATGATAACTTTTTCGTTAATTATATCGATTAAATGGTTTATAATTCTTTGTTAAAAGGATCTTTCGCTACTTCAAAACCAAGATTACAACAATTATCCGGATCTAGAAAATAATCGAAAAACAATAGCGCTATTTAGCATTGTCTTTGTAGAAAGAATCAAATAATCGATTTAGGCCATTGCTATAAACTTAACGAATGCTGAATGATTGAATTAGCTTTTATAGATAAATACGTTGATTAATCTATTTAATCTATTAATAAAAAACAAATTAAAGAAATTAACGAACATATCAAAAATAAGAAATATAATAATCTTTGTAGTGTTTTATTCAAAAAAGAATGGTTCTTTAATATTTAAACCAATCAATCTTATAGATCTTTATCAAAGAATGATCTCCACAATATTACCTTTTGCATTATCAATTTGAACAAGTGTATCAACGCTTTTTCGATTTCTATGATTACTTCTATATATATATTAGCAAATTGTACTTTGTTGAATAATTGCAATGCTATATATATTGTTAATAATATAAGCCTTTTGGTAAACAGAAAATATATTTCTAATGATATCTCGGATTATATCGAAGTAGGATTGTCAAGTTTGCTAATGGTTGATTATAACAATAAAGTAATTAAAGGAATTTTGCTGAATGGAGTGGATCTTACATTAACTAATATTGCATTTGTTTTTGGTTTTCATATTAATTTTGTATTCGAGACCCTTCTTTGTAACAAGGGTGTTTGGTTTGATAGTTTTGACGCTACTATTAGGATCAGCGATTGGGTTAACAATATTATTATTGTTTAATGCATTAAAAAGCATAATCTTATCTTTTTAAAATATAACGCTCGTTTCAATTATTTTGATAAGTTTAATTTTTCTATAAGTATAAATATTATAATGTTTATCAAAAGCCAAAAGATTAATAAGCATTTTCTTCGATTATACAAAACGATAAAGCCTCGAATGGAATTAAGCGATTTATAGTATAAAAGATCAAGATATTTTAGTAAAGAAGCATTGGAATATCTAATTAAAATAATTAAAGGAGTATGGATCAAAGAAATCATTCAAATAGAATATATCGATTATTTATATATTCACGCTAAACAAATTGTTTTATACTTACTTAATGATTATTAATCATTTAAACCTTTTTATAAAATTCAATGAGATTTGTTCGATTTTCCTCATGCTTATAATAGAGCGTTATGGATACTTGTAATCAAGGATATATACAATAAAAAGATCTTTACTTTTGCGTTAATCCAAAAGATGTATAATAAGGTTTTTAAAGTTTTATAGAACTTTGTAGTATAGGTTTATCGCAAGTATAATCTTCACATTGTAATAATCAAGCAAGATAATAATAGGTTTGTAATAAAGATTAAAAGTAATATTGTGTTTAAGAAATGGATCTTCGAAAAGGATATAGAATTTGAACTTTTTTTATCCTTTACATATAAATTTAATGGAGAAGCAAAACGCATAAAGCAAAAAATCATTATTAAACAAATTAAAATGCGCACTTTAATTGGATTGTTAGATAAGATATAGATAAAAATCGCTTTTGCCGTTATATACCTATATAACATTAGTCCATTGAAAGCAAAAAGTTGAAAATGCTTTAACGAAATAATTAATTCCTGGTTCAAATAATACTATAGATAGTACTCATTGTCGCTATTACAAAGAATCACTAACGATCTTTACCTTAATTGAAGTAAAATATACAAATATAGTTACTATGTATTCCTATTAAACAAAAAAAAAGAAACTAGAATTTATTTATTTATTATGTTTAACGTCTATGTAAGCTAGCTAGGCTCTTGATCTCCCGAAGGGTATTAGAGACGGGTGATACACTAATGGGTTGTAAACCCAAGAGTTCATCATTTAGATATGTATTGTACAATGTCGCTAGATTGAAATATTGAAGCTGCTTTTTCCCAATAGTCTTTTACAACTCTAACTTTGTTGGACAATTTCTTTTCGTTGTTTAAAGAAACGTTTTGCATTAAAAAGATTAGCCTTTACTTATTATATTTAAAAAGAGTAAATATTGGGCCGTATAGTAATTGTATTGATAGAAAACATTAAAAAAGCAATTGTTATATTAAATTGCAGCTTTTGTATTATTATATAAAGTATTATATTGCGCTTTATAAATTGCGTTTTAGATTAAGCTTTGAGGTGTAGCAAAGAATAAAGAAAAAAGCGAAAGAGTAAGGAAAAGGTTGAATAAAGCGTTGCATTGAATACTATCCAGTATACCACTAGGCTTTCGATTGCAAAACATAAAGTATTGTGTTATTACAACAAAACGTTTAAACTCTTTTAGAAAAGCAAAAAGTTGTTATATATAATTGTACCTTTTTTAAACGATCGCTAATAAACAAACAGATTTGAATAACTACGAATAAAACCTTTTAATAAAGATCTTGCAAAAAATAAAATATTTAAAGGTTTTAGTTTTATTGTATAAACAATGGGTCTTTGTATCTTTGTATTTGAAACGTTTATAATAAACTTCAAAATCGCTATACCTAGATCGCAGCGTTAATAGTTTATACAATATTGATTTAGCAAATCTAAATTTTATAGACTTTTTGAATATATAATCCAATTATCACTTGCAATATCCTTTCGCTAGTATAAGCTTATTTTTGCTTTACCAATTGTTTGTCGCATTGCGAATTAAGCTTTGTACTATTGAATTTATTCTATTGATCATTGATTATATAATGGGCCCTGGATTTATTATATCGTTTTTCGCGCTCATATTTGCTAGTCTATTCGCTACTTCGTTGTCAATAATCCCTTGGTGTTTGAGGGATTATTGTATTCTAACCACATACTAATCGATAAATTTATAGCTTTCTAAAAACATTTATTATAAAATATTCGAAACATTCGTACATTTATATTATATTACCAAAGTGCTATTGATATAAAGCTATTTTTGTATATTTATAATAATTGACAATATTAATACTTTTTATAACCTTTTCAAAACGCTTATTGCTTTTACATCGAAAATGTACAAAAATGTATTAATTGCGCTTTTATCGATAACAATAACATCTTATCCTTAATAGATCGTGTAATTATAGCCTATATACTTGCCTATATCATCGTACGATTTGGATTTATCGGAGAAAATAATGATCGCATTAAAGAATAAAGCGTTCTATTAATTAATAAAGCTTTTCGTTGTTGTTTCTTTGTTTATTCCCTTTGTAAAGTTCGTTTTATATTTAGAGGTATAATGCGAAAAAGAAAGGATTGAACAAAACGCTTTTGGAAGTAGCTGGTTCGTTGTTCGTAGCTTTATACCGCGTTGCGTGTGATGCCTTAATGCGATTAAACATATAATAAACGAATGATGTACGTTTAGCTTTTTAAATCGAAAAGTTATATTAATACGAATATGTTCTAAAACTATTTCGCAAGGCGGAAGGCCTGCATCGTATAGATTAGCTACTATAAGCGTAATCCTCCAAATTGATAATACGCCCTTTGTTACTATATTAATCACTTTGTTCGCTTTCGCTATACATGATTCTATATAGATGCTTATTGTGGTGCTTTGTAAATAGCCGCTACTTGTACTCAATCTTGTTCGTTCCGAATACTATATCTTTGCTCTGTATAGTAACGAAGGTAGAATATATATAATAGTGGCTTTTCGTAAAGAAGCCGTAAAGGGTCTATATTGCATATTGATAAAATGCTTGATATACAATGCTATTTTCCGTGCCTTTTCCACTCGTTTCGCAATATATCTTTTTGTCATGCCAAAATGACGCGCCATATCAACGTATGGCTAATTTGGGTTATATACTAAGTA